>CAEGAD010057404.1:0-15381 GCA_903067055.1 Poeciliopsis paucimaculata | reverse complement strand
TATATATTAACAAATGAAGCAAGTCCATGCCTTGTCCTCAGAAGTAATAGAAAAAGGGACTGCATGTGTGCGCCTGAAGTACTTGAAGTAAAGCAGGTGCCATTCAGTACATTCAGTAATCCGTTTTCCACTCAACATCACCCCTGGTCACAATAAGGGATTATCCCTCACCCCTTCGTCTCTCTGTTTCCCCTCTCCACCTCCTTTATTTTACACCACCTCTTTCTTCCTCCTCTGCCGCCCCTTCAAACTTATCTCCTTCTCTCCTTAATGCTCCCTACCTCATACAGATAGATGCCACATGTGCCATTATGGGATCAATAAACCATTACCGTGGAATCTTTAAAGAACATTTGTATTTACTTTAAACAAATGAAGAAATGTCCCCCTTAGCCTCTAGGAAGGTTAGAGGGAAGCACGGTTTTGGAGTTTCTGTGACAGCTGCAGAGTCACTGCACAAATTTTGAAGGAGGCTGCTCTTAATGTGAGTGCAGCTTCAAAACTCTGATATTCTTTAATATGGGGATATTGAGTGAGAAGGAATGCAAATTAAAAGAGATCTTCAGAAGAACAGTACTTATGATAAAACCCCTGGAGGAGAGAGGGAGATTTGGAGGAACAATACTGCAACACAGCATGAGTCAATACCCAAACATGTTGATTTAGGGGATTTTGTTGTCAGTAATTACACAACCACCATTTTCACTGTTGAATTAAGAATAACATGTTTTTTTGTTTTTTGTTTTTTTGTTTGTTTTTTTTAACAATTTTGCGCATAATTATGCCATCATTAATCCAACTACGGCTGCAAAGTCACTTTTTAAAAATGTTATTTATGTAGAAAAAAAAATATCCTTTTAATTTTTGACTGTGTAAAAAGTAAAAAATGTTCACAGAACAACTTCTACCCCACTCTGTAACCCACAATAATAATAATAAAAAAATGTTACAGTAGCTAAAACGACTGCGGTCAGCAGCTGGTAGTGTCTGTGTTCCTGCTTGCAACAGAAAGCATGCAGACACGTGTCACTTGCAGTCAGTCCCAGTTGTGACAGGTCGTACATGTTCCAACTCTGTCCAAACAAACAATATGTCCATTGGCAAAGTACCAAGAGGAGAGGCGGTGGGGGGGTGCTGTCATGCCCAGCTAAGGCTAGTTGTTTGTGAATTGCTCGATGCACTACAGTGCATGCTCAGTAGACAAAGGTCCTTTTAATGGTACGGCTGAAAGCGTGGCAGTTATCAGCTGCTCGGAGCACAAAGTGCTCTGTACCTCTTGCTGCACACTGCCGCTCAGCTGGCTAAAATATCGCACTTCGAAACTGAGAAATTTGGTTGTTTATAAGTATTATCCAACGTGCCAGGGGGTGTTTTGTGTGTCATTTCGCACTCGACAAGGATACGCCTCATATCCACTTTGACGACAGATTATTTTAAAGTAATCTTCCAACATTCTAGTCAAAGTCTACTCTAATGAAATCTGACCTTATTTTTTTTTCAATGAGCAATATCTAATTGTAAAATATTAGTGTGAGGTGATGTTGGTTTGATTAGGGATCACGATGTGTCGTATTGCAAAACAATCAACTGGTCCAAAGAGGGTTCAGAACCAAATAGAAAATGGTTGTGATGTAAAAAGTATTGAGAAACAAACATCAAATTATTAAATGAAATATGCATCTGAGCTTTTCTATAATTATGTATCTCTACGATGAAAATAGTTTATGACAAATAATAAAGTGACATACAAAGGTTCACACGTTAAGCTATCATTTTCTTTTTTTTGTTATTCTTCAATTGAAAAAAATAAATAAAAATCACCCACTTTTCAAGGTGTCTCCCAGTTTACTCAAATCAAGTCTAGCTGCCCTGCTTTTACTTTTTTATATTATTTATTTATTTATTTATTTCAAATTGAAAACATAACAAGCGCAATTTTAACACTTTATGATGAATTCTAGCAGAAACCTCATTTCACATTCTGGAAAAATATATTTCAAGTTGAGGTTCATTCTAAATGTGGCAGTGATGAATTAAACGATCTCATGACTGCCACATGAATCCACACAATCACAGGCAGCTCATTCTTTTCCCTTTTTAGGTTCAACTTGATTGGCAGGCCAGCAAGCGTTGCTTATTCAAATGAGGGGACCAATCAAGCTTCTTTCACCTCTACCGAGGAGATTTCTGCATGGTGAAAGGGGATTTATGATATTAGATCTCACTGAACTATGTAGCTGATGTACGCCACAGGCAACAACCTCTATTTTTTATAATTTTTCTTAGGGACCACTTTCTTTTTTAAGCCTGTACACCAACTGTTGTCAAATTCTTCACCACTCCAAAATGTTTCTTCTGAATCTTTAACTTATCCTCACCTTTCCTGTTTCCATTGCTCACATCATTTCATCTGTCACAATCTGATTTGTTCCTTTCTCTGTCTTCTTTCCCTAGGTACAGAGTGCACTTGTATTTTCCTGAGTTACAGCTAACCGAAAATGGGCTCTCTTCAGGACGTGAGAGATTTCCTGCTCCCCAGAGAACTGACATTCAAATATGAAAAGCACGACATTTTACCAGGCCATTCGCAAACGAGCAACACAAATTCACCCATGCCATGTAAGGACTCAACATTCACTCATTGCCACATCTCTAAATCCAGTCAGTGCCACATACCTTGTCAGCCATGATCATGGACGAGCCTCCGTGGATGCCCAAAATTGGTATGAGTGTCTGCGAGGAAATAAAATCCAAAATCTGGGCAATGGCCTCTTGGTCAGTGCCATCCCCAAACACCACGCCGTGGATCTTGGTCCCTGACATCAGGTCACACATGTGGGTGATGATGCTTTTTGGGTCGGTCTTGTTGACCAGCAGCGTGACCACGTTGACGTCGATAGGGTCCTCTTTGCTCCACAGCGCCCGGATGTCCTGGTCTGAGATGTAGCGCGTGCACCCCAGGATCACAGCGATGTTCAGAACCGGCACTTTATCCGAACCACCGCCCGTCCGCTGCTTCTGCGCTGCCACCGGGTCCACCATGGCCGTCACCGCCACCAGAAGGGCCAGGGAGAGCAGCGCACTTTCACCTCCACCGCGACGCTTGGTGCTCCTTCTACTCCTCCTCTTACTCCTTTTGCTGCCGAGGGACATGGTGCTAAACCACTTCATCCCCTGCATGGAGAGGGGATAATGGGACCAGATGTAGACAGATCAAGGAGTGAGAAAAAGTGTGGCAAGATGGTGGTGAGAAAAAGCAGAGGAGATAAATTGTTAATGCGCAGCTCATTTAGCCCACTCATTGAAGTAGCCGCTTTATTTTTTTTTTTCATATTCAGTTTCTTCTCTGTGAGTTTATTGAAAATCAAAACCTCGTGGGGAGGGAGATGGCCTTGGGAGGATGTTGAGGAGGGGTGAGAGGAAGAGATGACTAACAAGTTTACACTTTATGGTCACGACTGCTGGGATCAGATGATTATGGTACAATCTGTGCTTGCTGAACAAATAAAGAGGACTTTTAAAGAGCTCACGTTTTTTGTCTTCATTTTGATAATTTACAAAATATTAAAACACAAGGAACTGATTAATTGGATAATTATTTAATGCTTACTAGTTGAATTAACTATATTTTCCCTGCAAAGTTTTGTTCGATTTGGGCTGAATGCATTAGATGTACGGTCATATTCGATAAATTAGAATATTATTGAAAAGTTGGTTTATTTCCGTAAATCCTATTCACACATTCTATGGCCTAAATAACAAACTGATGTTTTAAAGCCTTTATTTCTGTTAATAAAGGCTTTAACAGAAAGCCTTTATTAAGGCTTTCTGTTAAAGCTTACAATTAATAAAAACAGCAAAAAGACATTTAAGAAAACAAACATCACTTTTATTATACAACTGTGGGCTTCATGTAAAGTATGTTTAATTCCTGCGTAAAGGTTGATGTTTTCAAAACATAGTTTTAATCTGCCAAATGAACCTCGTCTGAATGCATCTCCTAATTTATCAAATGTGACTGCGGTAAAGCTAAAATGAACTTCAAACATCAATTAATCGTGTATCAATTTTTTTTTTTTTTTTCCGTTTCAAAGCACCAATGATCCTCATAATTCAGTTGCTTTGCTTTGGAGCTGCTCTTTTTGATACTTTCTCAGGAATTAAACTGTGCAGGAAAGTTGTGAAGATCAAACATTTCTGTTCTGCTAACAAGTTAGTATTAAAAATAAAAAAAATTGTTGTTTAACTGTAAAGGACCTCTGACCATTTGTGGTCTCACACCAAAACACATCTATAAACAATTACAATGGAACAAATAAATGGGCTCTGAGGCCTGCACCAATGTTTTTAGATGATAGTCACATCTAGGCCTTAAAAACATTGACTCATAATGCTAAACCCCTACTGTTTTCTAACATGGGCCTTTCAGATCATTAATAAAGCTATGTTTATGCATGGCACTAATTATTGCTGGGGCCAGTGTGCCATAGCATCAGTTCAAAGGGACACCTCCTGAGCTGCAGCAGTGCTGCATGCCTGGAGAATGGGAGCTTGCTGAAATTATACAACGTGTGATGCAGCTGTCAGACACACATATAGATTAGTTTAATGTCAGAAGCAGATTCTACTGGGGAACATTGCATGAAAGAGAAATAGAGGCGAGTAATAAATTTCAAATTCATATCACACGCCCTCACTATTGTCACAAGTTTGCAAAGGCTGCAGGTTGCTCCAACAAAAGCAGGTTTAATTGAGCTCCTCAAGCTGAAACACCAGGGTATCTGTTTGGTTTTTGATGCAGACTGGGGTAACCTTTAGTGATGTATGGAGGAAGCTGTGTAGCTAATTGCTGACGAGGTAACCAGCTGACAAAGAAAACTAAGCGGGGAAGTTCTGGGGAGAGGAATCATAATCCAGGCCAGGCCAACTCGATTTGTTACAGCCAGAAGCATATTCGAAGGTGAGAGGTTGTGGTATTTTAGTACATGTACCATAGCAATGCCTTTAATCCAACAGGACTTTTGAACAGGCTAACAGCAGACATCATTTTTACAGCCATTCCAGACAGAAAAATGTTGAGTCTGTTGGGAGTCCTAATGCAACCTAACTGAAAAACTCAAGGCAACATAGGCATAGAAGTTAGTTACCATAGAAACCTTGGATGCAGGCTGGAGAAACAGGTAAATACAATTTCCCTGAGATCCCCTGGAAACATTTTCTAATTTATTTGAATTTGACAAATTACTTCTTACATATTAAATTACACAGGAATCCTAATCTTGCTTCTCCAGGGCAGCACTTCACTGCCTGCCTTGGCACAAAGTGGACTGAGGCATTAGGACGGAGTTTCACAGCTGTAAAGTTGTGACAGTCAAAAATTATAGATAAGGTAAAGTGGGTATATCACTTGGAAATAAAAGGCAAATTGACCTCACTTTCTCTACAACTTCTCTTCTCATACAGAAAGTACTCACTGGCCTCAACCTGGCTCTCTGAGAGCATAAAAAATGATGAAATGTCATAAGACGAATGAGCAAGGACCGTGAGCCAAATCCCAATGACATGGAAGGTATGGTCACATAGTGAGCCCATGCATACGTTTGATAATTTAGAGATTTACTGACAGAAGTTTGTGTTTTTGGATCACCGCAGAGAATGCGGGTGCGAGATTGATTTACAGGAGCTATCATTTCTCATGCCACTCTTTGAGGCAGCACAGATTTAGGAGCCGAGATCAGCTCATGATCGCTCCCGTTTGGACTACACCAATTGTAAATCTAGTTCTTATTTGTTGGTATTATAATCAGTAATACATTTAACTTCCTAATATGTAGTAAAGCGTTTGGTTGTTTTGTTTTTTTGTTGTTGTTGTTTTGAATGAGTTTGACTAACTTTTGTATGTGTAGAACTTCAGTCAACGTTTTTAGGATGTGTACACCCCATCCTAAATACACCACATAATACACCACATTTTAATGTTTTACTTTAAGATAAGATTCAACAGGACATTACAAGGGGAAATGCAATAATCCCTGTCCTTGAAATGCATTGTTTTTTTCCCCCCACACTCAGTGATTGTTTTAAGTAATTATGATTTCAATTACAATCAAAACCCATTTTTCACTCATTGCTCAGCCTGAGATAAACAGTTTGAGTATTACTCATCATGTCTAGTCTCAAGAGAAGACCCACAGATTAGAGCTTTTGTCTCATGTTAGACTCTGATAGTCAATTTCAGGTCTCATGATTCTTTGGCTGTCAACCTGGCACCTATTTGGCCTACTTGTAGAGAGGAGCAAGTGAGTCCGTTGCTGACAAGATTATTCTTTTGCCGACAATTGGTTTTGCCTAAAATCTGGAAAACAGAATATATATATATATATAGATATATATATAGTTTTTTACTTTTTATTTTTTACTTGTCTTAACTGTGCAGCACTGCAAAAAATTTAGGACAAAGAGTGGCCATGAAAGCCCTATGCTGGGGAAGAGCTATAATGAGAAACAGGAAAAAAAAAAAGAGAGAACATGCCCCACAAAAGCATATTGAGCAGTTTGTTGTCACATCACGGCCATTGTTTCTTGGCAGTACAATAGTAAATGATGTTTGGCAGACATATTTGTACTACTGGCAATTTCCTCTCCACACACTCATACAAGCTTACATTCCCGTCCTAACAAGAGGTAGAACATGCAAATAATTTGCAAATAACTCCTAAGCACCAATCGTTAGAATATGTTTCAGTAATTTATAAATTTCCTTTTTTTTTTTTCTTAATCTACAAGTGGAAAATAACTCCTACCTACCAATTCCTTTTCACTACAGCCAGTCTTACCAGTTTTTGTGCAAGGCTGAGTTTCACGTGCATCGATAATTCATCTACATTATCTTTATGTGATGAATAAAATGACTGCATTCACAGTGTTCAGATTAGTTTTTCCTGCTCTCCTCTCAAATTGAATTAAGTACGGATTAATGTGCAAGTACAAACTTAATGGATGCATTGTACAGAGTTTAGGTCTGAATGATGGATACTGCAGAAGATAAGTTTTACCAAACCGCAGCCCAGAGGACATGACTGTGTGTTTATTGTGCAAACTGGAGCCTTGATATTGAATTGCTTTTCTGCCCACACTGCCTTCTCCATTACTCTACATTCATTCATCGCTGCATCATCTATTCACTTATCTGTCCATCACTTTTATTCTTCACGTTGCTTTTATAAATCAGTCTTGCATCCACAGTCATTGTAGCGCAGAAACTTAAGAAAACAACTGGGTTTTTTGGAGGGTTTTTTTCTATGTAGGGATGTATCAATATAAAAAATTTTTTATCATGATTATAGACAGCAAAATCAATCCCAGTTAATAATATCACATTTTTGTAAGGATTTTTTTAAAATGTGAAATGTGTTATTGGCACTGGAAGTTGCTGCAGTGGTGCACAGAGCATTACCTTAGTTTTCCAGCTGCATAAACTTTGTTATCAGTAAAATTTTATCACACTAAAACAATTTGTCTTGAGAATAAGACCCTTATTCTCAGCTTACCCTTTGTCTCACAGAGACAAAGGGTTACAAAGTTGTCAAGCGAGCAACTAAATTACATCACAGAGTAATTACGGTCTGCAACTTGAAGACAATTTGGAACCAACCTTCACACTGGGATGTTTTCACAGGCAGAGTGGATACCGTTAGCTGTTTTTAATTAACCTTTAGATTGTTTGGAGCACAAAGTGCAAAATATGTGCTTAAGCCTCTTATAGCAAATGCTAGAAACTTGTGTCTCGGCTAAGCAGCAGTTTGCTTTTTAAAAAAAAAAAAAAATAGATGCTTCTCAATTTGTTTCAAGGAATAAAGTCCTGTTTTATCGTTTTTGGCTGTTCTGGCAAATACAAGGAGATAATGGATGACAGTGGTGGCAGTTCTATAAATTATCCAACCTGGAAGTAAGTAAAAGTGGACAAACTAGTCTGTCCACTAACATTAGCCACTATCTGCTGGAGACCACGGATAAAAACATCTTTAAACAATTAAATAAAAACAAAGACGATCTGGAGCTGGTTCAAGTCCGAAGACTTTCTAGCAGTTCATTTGATGGCTTCAGACATACACTGTTTAAATCAGTCTATACACATGACCTCAGTTTTGATTGTTTTATGGGTAAACATGTACTTTAGTCATGTAATTCAATAATTTCTTCACTTGACCCTAACAGTGATACTATGAAGTGTGCACATAATAGCACTGTGGAGTTTTTAAATTATATTTTCTTATATTAACTATGTTTCTCTTTTCTTGAGTTACCTGCTTTGGGGAACTGGTTTGTTCCTGTCTAGGTAGGAGGCGTGGCCAAGTTTGAAAGCACGATGCCACCTCAGCAGGTCCACCATGTGCTTTTAGCAAAGGGAATATTTTAGGTTTAGTTAACTTGTTTAGTCTTTAGTTAGTATTGGTGTTCAGTTCTGCTTTCCCTATTTTGTGTAAAGGGTCTGGCTAATTTCTTATATAAGTTACCTTGCTGTGTCTTTGTGTTAGGTCAAAGTTCCGAGTTATTTTGTATAATTGTTTTGTGTGGTAAAGTTTCTGTAAGTCACTTTCTTGAGTAGAAATATATTTAACAGACCTCTTATATTGGCCCACTATATTTTGGACATTTCTTAACTTCCTTAAGACTAAATGAAAACCCACTTTGAAGACATTTTTCCTGTGTCCTCTATCCCTTTACTGCCTCCTCCCTCCCATCTGACACACATCCATTTAACGTTCATTGTCGTCAGCTTGCATTATCTAGCGTCAGAAATGTTGCATTGATGGACAAGTTAAAAACCTAAAGTTTGCATTAGCATGGTAACTGGATATACAACAATGTCAGCCATGTGAAACAGTTTTACCTCCCATCACATTTAAACAAAAGTAATGTTTTCAACACACACTGCCAAAAGTTGATGCAGTGTGCCAATTACATTTTACTTTGTTGTCAAGTGAAAATGTTAAGAGGCTCAATGCCAGAAGATACGAATGGAAACAATTCAACAATATGATGTGTGGTATATCGTATTTGCTCATCACAGTGCCAGCTGTTTCCCATTTGCACAGTATTTGCAACTGCTAAGTAGAGCTGATTTGCTACTGACTGATTTGACAGTAATGAAAAAAAAAAAAAATTCTAAAAAAAAAAAAGGGTAATTTCTGTCTGTGTCCTCCTGCTTTATTAATGTATTCTGACTAATGTGATTCCCAAAGTTCTGTGTCCTTCTTTGGGTTTCTTTCCCCAAAGTTTTGGTTTGAAATGAGATTCTCCATTTGGTATAAGCAATGTAAAATAAATTGCATGAATGCAAATGTGATGCTCAAGTGCGTTCCATTTGCTTTTGCAGGCAAAACCAACAATGTGTGAGGATACTTTTTCACTTCTCTCTGCTGGACAATCTGTTTTATAGATTCTTTGTACGTGTTCTTTCAACTATTTTTCTTCAGCTATTTACAATCCATCTCATTTCACACCCAAGCTGTGAAAACAAATAAAAAAAACTGTGCTATACTTGCATATTTAAGTATAATAAATAAAGTCTCTAAGTAATAAAAGTACAAACAATAATTTTAAATATAAATCCTGATAAATTGTGATGATGTCAAATTAACTTTTTTTTTCTCCTCATTGAACTGTGTTAAAATTCAAATTAACAACTTGATGGAAATAAAAGGGTTAAAAGAGAAGCAACCTAGTCATTTAGAAAATAAAGGTAGCTGCCTTTCAAACATTCAAAACATCAGCTAATCTTACTCATCCAGGTCCTTCAAAACCAGATTTGGAGCCTCAGAACTTCATCAACTAAATGTGTACCTCATTATTTCTGCAAGGCATGTGTTTGTTCTGTGTGTGATAGGCTTTCACCCCAGTGAAGTCTCACTATCAAAGTACAAAAACAGGTACTATATACGTGTATTTTTGGGTAACTGGAAGTACTTCTATGTTTGTTCATTTATTTCCCTGTCAAGTAACGGGCAGGTGAAATGTTTGGGGTCTACTCTCTGTTGTGCTTGCTTCCTAGAATATACTCAGACTTGGTCAATCCTGGTGCCTGTATCTAAAATCAGGTTGTGTATGTCCTGATTTCGCAACCTACCTAGCTACCTACAAGCATTACATTTAGTAAAAAATGTTCATGAATATTCATTTTGCCACTCTTTTAAGATAGTGATGTCTGTAGCAACACTTACAGTTTAGGAGGAAAACTGCAGTGAATATACTGCAGCAGTGCATTCAGCTGCAACTGCTGTGTATCTCTTTTACAGAGTCACAATTTACTTTTGGCGTGACCTGTCCGACTTCTTTATTCTACCCTCAAGCCTGCACTTCAGTCGCTGTCCATACCTCGTTGTGACATTCCTGTCCAGTAAAAGAAGAAACATGCCTCAGCGCTTCTTTCTCGAAAGTTGAGCTACAGCTTCAATAAAATCGTGTTTAAATTCGCTCAAAGTGCGCATTTCATTCACGAGTGAGATGGCGAATTAACTTCCTCTTATATCTGTTAGTGTTCTTCTCTGTCTCCAAATTCCTCCAACCATATTCTCCAAGCCATTCCTCTGCTCAGTCCCTCTCTCTCAGGCCCAAGCCATCTGCTCCAAGCGCCCTGACATGTGCATGAGCGCCCAGGAGAAGCCCGGTGGAAGTAATCGTCTGTTACCACTCAGGCTTCAACATGTTGTCTCCCCCAGTGCACCTACCCCTTTACCTTGCAACAAACCTTCAGAGTGTGTGTGTGTGCCGGGGTGCATGTGTGTGTGCGTGTGTGAATGAGACAGAAAGGGAACAGGAGGGATTTAAAGTAAGGGAAGAAGTGAAATCCCTGATACAGAATGGAAATAGAGTTGCACGCATTCTTTCTGCACCTGATGTCCAATGCATGCCTAGGCATACATGCATAAGCCATACATGCAGAGTAACTTGCAGAGGCATTGCTTGAACCTATTCACTTTTAGGATATTCTTACATTTTATTTTCTAAATTGGCATCTTTAACATGCTTTGGATTTCATGTAGAGGTATTAGGGCTAAAACACAAATGTAGAATAAAATATCTTGAAAACCACGCTAAATGATAATGCAACGTATTGGAGGTTTTGTGCCTTCTCTCATTTCTGTCCTACTGTAAAGTATGTATTTCATTAGTGACCTAATCATCAAAGATAAAAATAATTTTAGGCCATATTTGACTAGGAATGATATTGATGAATTTGGATCAGAGAGAAATCTGTTCTTAAGATTGAACACTTTCTGCGTTAGATTTTCTGAACATTAATTTGAATACTTTTAACATATGTAGTGTGTTTAGTAAGGTTAGTGAAAAGTCTTAGTTACACCTACACTATTTATCTTACTTTAAATAATTCTGTTCATCTCACAAGTCCTTTCTTTCTCCAGGATCCATGAGAAAATAATGTTAGGTCCTTGTTGGGCCAGAAGGTATCAAACACAAAATTGAAATTCTATGTATTTTTTATTTATTTTTTGCCTATCCTCCTGACCACAGACAATGAGGCTCTGAAGCTTGACCTTTAAGTCGTGATGCAACCATTTTGAAATCAAAAACCTGGTTGATAATGTCTTTGCCTTCTCTTTACAGCCCTTCCCTCATCATCAGTACATCCAGCACCAAGTCGTCTCTTTGAAAGCATGACAAATGAGTTTTGTATTTAAACCTGAGAAAACCTCTCCACGTCTCTTCAACCGGATCATAGGCCCAATTTGGAGGTGTTAGCGCTTCCTCCCAGATGAGAGCCTTACTCCACTGGAAGCGCTGAAAATGTCAGTCTGTATCTGAGAGGAGCATGGCACTTTTTCCACCTCAATTTTGGCTTAGGACTCTGGATTGATCATTCAAGCTGTTCAGTTGAAATACTTTGTGTTACAGCCAGAGCAATGACCAGACAAAATATGCGCCATAGCTGCTATACTAACAATCTTGCTAACAATTATTTTAGGTGGTTTGCTATGTATTAGGGTTGATGTGGCCAGCCCTCTAAGGATTTTAAAATCACTGATATAGAAGAAAGGCAATACTTGGCTTTTATTAGCAAACATTTTAAAATGATAAAAAAGTAACAATTATTCTATACTGTGTGTTGGTCTATTACAAATAAGCCCCAAAAAATATAATGAAGTTTGTGGTTGTAGCATGACATTTGAGCAAGAGATTAGTAAGGACAACAAGCTCTTATCCAACTGTGTTCTGTTACATAAGGCAATGAAAAAATCACTTAAGGTGTTTTGTCTTGGTTTAAAAGATACCTTCTCTCAGTACGAAATTAATATTTTTTGCTGAAACCGTCCATCAAGCCCACAGACAAAGGTAATTTCAGATTTTATTTGGCCATGAACAAAATTGATTAATTTGAATCATATTTCTCCCATTGCTGATCCTTATTCTGCACTTGGTTTTCTAATGCCTTACTGTGATAGTCTGCAAAAATCTCTCCAAGATCTGATTCTTTCTGATGCAGTTTTCATCTATATGTAAATAAAGGTAGAGCTAAGAAGTTATCAGTCACAATTCCTGCATGTCTCCTGTTTCTTTCCACACACCTTGCTTTTATCCCCAGACGTACTCGGCTACAAAACTGTATTTAAATACTGTTAGTGTATTTTTTTGTGTGTTTTTTTTCTCCTATGCATAAACACAATACACTCTTGATGGACAGATGAACTAAAATTTGACAGTTTGGGGAGCTTCATTTTTATCCAAATTTTGATTATATATATTGTCATGATCAGAGTCAGCCCAAAGCGCAAACAAACTAACCAGGTTTACAAAAAGATACTGTGTGATGTTACATATACTATTATGTTTGAGATTTAAAATCTTATGCAGCACGTACAATACGATCACATAAACTGAAGAAGGCTGTGAAAACTGCTTAAAACTGCGCTGACGGCAGAAAAGAAAAAGAAAACACATCTTCCCCAAAATTATTTGAACTACGTTTCTTCTAAAGAACGAGATGCAGTTCAAGGTGCATTCTGTTAAATAATTTCCCTTTTCTGCTTACCAAGAATTCATTTCTGTGCCAGAGAGGCCCACAAGAGAATATCTGAACCACCTAACATTTGCCCCAAGTATGCTATAAGTATGTGAATCATGTGAATCCAATTTAACTAATCAACAAATAATCTAATATAATGTATGGTGGAGATTACTTCCTAGTTCCACAGCTGCATCTCAAATTAGAATGTCATTTAAATACTAATTTTGAAATTTTTTTCAGAAATGAAAACTTATAAAATGTTCATTCACACAGACTAGTAAATATATATGTATGAACATTTTTTTCTGTTCATTTGAATGATTGAGGTTTAAAGCTAATAAAAACCCAATTATCAGTTTTTCAGACATTCGGTGTATTACATAAAACCAAAAAACACATTAGCTTTAGTACAGAGGTCCTATGTTACGGTGAGCAAAATCACAGAGAAGACTCCTGAAGGGCATAAAATTATATTGTTGAAGAAGGTAATTGATTCCAAATTCCTGCATCCAAACTTATTAGGGGAAAGTTGAGTGGAAGAAAAAAGTTTGGTAGAAAAAGCAAAAAGAATAAGTGTTGGACGGAGAAAACTCCTAAGCCAGATTCCAAGAATTTAAGAGTTTGGTGAAGATTCCTAAGTTAAAGGGAGTGCTTCCAGAGCTACACCACAAAGATGAATCCAGGAAATAAGCTATAGAAGTTGTATTCCTTGTGTTCACTGAGGGATGCTAGAAGTATCTTGCCTGGGCTAAGCAGAAAAGGCTGCTGCTCACTGTTCAATGTCCAAAGAGTTACTGTCAAGAGGAACAAAAAAGACACCGGGATCCAACAATGCAGGGAACCTGAAGACATCTATTAATAGAACCTGCGTTTAGCAGTGCCACTAGCGGATTGTTTCTATACTCTGTTGCATTTGTTGCAGTGATATGTGCAGACGTACGACGTGCATAATAATGTGCATAATACGGACAATACTTTCTGACACCTCTGCATTCAAAATTATTGTCTTTTATTGGTGCTATGTAATCCATTATTATCAAAATTAACATAAAGTCTTGAAACACATGACTGTGTGTACTGAAGATGTATATTAATATAACTTTTTCATTTTAATACTGCCATAAACACAAAGTACACAAACCAATGCACTATATACGGGGGATATTAGTTCAGCCAGATTGATTGCCCTCAAATCATATTCTGTTTAGGTCCTCCTACACCTTAATCGCTTATGTTCATTCTTTTCTAATATAGGTTTGTTCTAAAGAAGCGTGCAGCTAACAAATTTTGTTTCTTATTAAATAGAAATAGTTTTTTTTGTTGTTGTTGTTTTTTTGTGATGGCAGCAATGCGCTTCAACAACGTGACTGCATCCCGAGAGCAGAGGGGGAGAGAGAAACTGGGGTTGAGAGGATGGTTGCAAATTTATTTAGATCTTCCCATTTGATCCAATGAAGCCATCACAATGCAAGTGCGACCCCCAAAGGCGCTGAGTGTAACTACAACCTTACCAACACGCACGCTGGGTGGATTTTTCTTCTCTTCCTTCTTTTTTAAACGTTTATGTTCACTTTTGTTTAACTCCGTCTTGCAAGTGAGCAACTGCAACCTGTGCTAGAAATGGAATGCGATAATAGCCAATAAGCGGCGTGTTATGGGACGATCTCTCCACTGTTAGCGGCTCATCCGGAGATGGGATGGAGAGAGAGAAGTTGTGCCAACCCAAAACCCTGCAATGTGTTATCCGTCCTGTACAAAGAAAAACCCGCACAACGCGCACTGTTAATTTACATATCCAATTTACCAAATCTGTTTCAGATCAGTTGTGTTTTTAAAGACAGAAAATCTAGATGGTCGATATTTTTTGGGAGCGGGAGGAGGGGATTCCGGTCTAACCGCGGACTTTTATGGAATCAGCTGAGTGCGCACTGCAGCAACATTATGAATTAATAGAGATTAACGCTCTCTCTCTCTCTCTTTTTATTGTAAGCCTAAACGTCTTAATATCCAAGTTCTAGTGCGGACAGCTGTGCTCGCCGCCGCTGTGCTGATGCACTTTGGGCGAGGAACGCTTTAAAAGTCACACAGTGTCCGCCGATCAACAGCGAGGAGGGATCGGAAATGGATGGAAACAAAGTACTTACAGTATCTCCCTTCCACAGAGCTCCAAAGCAGCGGTGTTAGATGACATTGCAACAGTCCACTCTCTCCCTTGAATAACCATGCAGGGGAGGGGATCACAGAATCTCTGGTAATGAATAATTCCAAGCGAGCGTCAAAAAAAAAAAAAAAAAAAAAAAAAAAAAAAAAAAAAAAAAAAAAAAAAAAAAAAAAAAAAAAAAAAAAACAAAAAA
>CAEGAD010057402.1:0-43158 GCA_903067055.1 Poeciliopsis paucimaculata | reverse complement strand
ACAAACAACTATTTACACGAGCAACCAGACCTTGCCCTTATTATAAATTTAATTACACGACCGGCCGCCAAATATTCTCCTTCCTTATTTTTTTTTTTTTTTTTTTTTTTTTTTTTTTTTGTTCTAATAAAAAAAAAATCTTCTGTGTTTCTAGCCATTAAGAGAATCTCTACAGCCCCTTGATTCTGAACCGTGAATAAAAAGGGTAGTCGGGTAATATTGTTTGATAAAAGGTGTCGTTAAAACCTAAAGACGAAAAAGAAGCAACTGTTACCCTTTTTTTTGTTGTTGTTTAAAATTGCTTTATGTATCAAACATGACTTAAAAGAAATTGCAATTTGTTGCCATGGAATTGGCCTCTCTCTTTAAGAAGCTCTGCCTCATCCTGGTACTCTTTCTGGTACACCACCCTAATCACAACAAAAGCAGTTTATATTTTGGAGGGAATTTCAAAAGTAGAATCACAAAATCATAAATCTCACTATGAGTTTTTTTTTTTTTTTTTTTTTTTTCCTAGAATGTTTGTTGAGCATATTATGCAAAAGAGTGTTGCTATCCGGCCTCACTTACCAACTTTCTAGTTGGTATCGTAATACACAACACAAGGGGGCACCATGACCCCGTTCACTGGAAATCACAAAAAAACTGATGGGTAATTTTATGAGGAAAAAGCAACAATGTTTTATAAGTACTGGGGCTGCCCCCTTACACAATGGCACCCTGAGCAGTGAGCCACATCGCCCCTTTCAATGGAAGAACGGGGCGATAAGCAGTCTTACACAGTTTGGGACTTTGTTTTTCGCTGTCCGTTTTTATTTTACTTTTGTATATAAATATGGCACAGCCTTCATGCTTTGGCTTCCTTTTTTTTTTTTTTTTTTTTCTCTGCACAAACAAGGCGATCCACAAACACAAGTTTGTTTCGGATTTTATTTTGAAACCAAACGCCCGGAACTAAAATGAGTCTTGCTTTCAGCTTCACGCCATGAACTCTCGCAGATGAACCGAGGTTTCCCGGACTCCGACTGGAGCAGCGACTGACCCTTGCGAATGTGCGGAATCTGTTTAGCCCAGACAGGTACATCTCTGATCACGACAGGGGTCACACGGTGCACGATGGGTGCGTGTGGAGAAATCGCACGCAGAACGAGTTTTCATGCCGTTTGTGCGACACTGACCTGGCTCTGCCTGATTGGGGTCTTTGTCATCAGCCACAAAGAGGCAGATGGCCTGAAATCAGCTGGAGACTCGCGATTGTGCCGTGGTATTTATAGTAGCACATATTTATTAAGCCTCACTGTACGTTTATTATTATTATTATTATTATTATTATTATTATTATTATTATTATTATTATTATTAATTATCTAGAACATTAAATATCAAGCCCAACAATGATTCGCAATCGTTTTTTTTGTTGTTTTTTTTGAGTAATTAAGTGAGTAATTGTAAGATGTGTTGAGTTTTACTGAATGAAAGCGTCCAATAATATTGTGCGTTGCAAATTTAGACACTGTTAGTTCCAACTGCAACAAAAAAAGAGACAAACTATGAACTTGTGAAAGTATTGTCATAAATATAAATGGTCCGACAAGATCAAAGTTGAATGGGGCCCTAAGCTGAATTCCCATTTGGAGATAAGACTATCATCTGCCTGCCTGGTTAATTGTTTGCACAACTTGACTTTAGAGATCCCTACAGTATAAGCAGAACACTGAATCCCCACTGAATTGTCACATCAATTTTATTTTATTGGTGTAATTTGCTAAAAAAAAAAAAAAATAAATAAAAAAAATAGCACATGTGGAAGGTAAAAGCTGAATAGGAAGTTTGGTAATTGGGTGATTTGCTCTTGCCCTCAAGTCCAAAGCAGAATCCTTAGTGATAGGAGAAATGGCCTAGATAAGCTTACAGGCCTGTTTAGAAAGATGTCATTGCTTATTTTCACACAGTGGTGTTTGTGGATGCGTGTTACGGTTCATTTCCCAGGACAACATAGCCTTAGTGGCTGTCAAATGCTTTAACAAAAGATTTTTTTTTTTTTTTTTTTTTTTTTTTTTTTAAAGACATCTAAGCGCATTCGATCACCTGTAGCTCAAATCATAGTATCCTTGTAATTGTGAAAGGAAATAAATAAATAAACACAACTTAGTGGGGCTTTGATAAACTTGGAAGAAAAGAATAAAAGCACTTTCTTTCTTTATATTTTCTGTGTGAGCATTAAATGGCACTTGGGGTCTTTGGGCTCCAAAGCACCAGCAGCAGGAAGCTCTACACAAGACTAGGATCGAATAGCTGGCGAACGTCATTCTGGGTCTCCATTTCATTAACTCTCCTCTTTACTAATGCTATCAGTGTTTGGCAGCACAGCAAATGAAATGGTTTCAAAGACAGATCAGCAGTTTTTTTTCAAGACTATAGAAGGCAGAGAGCCCAACTTGGCTCTTGTGTTTTGCTGTGCTTTGATCATCAGTTTGGAGCTACATTTGTGTCCAGGCCAGCCTCAAAACTGTCTAAAGTGTCAACTAACAATATAGATACATAGCAGACGTGTGAAAACGCTACAAATTTTTAATGTAACAGGATATTCACTGTTTTTTGGGGGTTTTTTTAGCTGGAGTGAGGGCAAAAGACTCTGAAAGGTCAGGACCAACAAATTAGGTTGTTATCATCTCTGATTTGACCGTCCACTTTCCTGCATGCTGTCTGTAGTGTCTCCCCTTTCCCTGTGTTCAGTCTGTCTGTTGGGGACACACAGCATCGGTTGGGTCTTGTCAATTTTGACACCATGTTGAGAATGACAGCTGAATGGGAGTGCGCTCGGCTGATGGCGGATGAGACGTTCAAATATTGCATTGGTCAGTCTACGCCTTTGCAGCTATTGCTGCGCATGCATCGATCTGGAAGCAGGACTCTTTTGTGCATTTTTTTAAATTTCTGAAACCTCTCTCTCTTTTTTTGTATTTACTCTTTTGAGTCAATGCAAAAGTCTCAGAAAACCTTGATTTTTATCATTATTATTATTGTGGTTCTAGTTTGCAAAGTTGTTTTTTTGTTGTTGTTGTTGTTGTTGTTTTCTTCTTATGAAGGATTTCCAGTTTGGCGCAGTAAAAAGAACTCTGTGATTGACAGCTTTGAAGAAGCAGAGAAGGGAAAACAAAGCCTGAGCCTGATTATTGCTAAAGCGCAGCCTCATCCAACTGGGTTGATACAGAGAGCTGGAATGTCAACAGAGAGATTTAACCTACATCTCAGTGCTATGCATCTTTCAATGTACTCCAGTGTGCAAGCTGACTCTTCATTAATTACCCTTTTGTCTGAGCATTTTTAGTTGAGCTCTGCATTGGTTTAGCGACGTCTTTCTATAAGTTCTCCTCTGTGTTCCCCACCACAGTGGACATCTTCGTTTCTGTTGAGTTGCCTGTACCCTGGACTGAGATTAAAATAGATTAATCAGGGATTAGATTGTGAAATAAGAGGGGAGGGAGGGATATATTGAACGAGCGTCTGGAGTGTGTCTCGCTTTCTTCTGATGTGTCCTCCTCACACACGTTTACTCATCAAAAACCTCAGAGAAACCTCTGACTTTCGTCATCCTACCTAAATGCTGCACACGTTTACGCCTGTGTGCACCTGGAGCTAGCATTAGGTTTGTTGCTGTGTGTGTGTGTGTGTGAAAAGGCAATGCTATGGTGAAGCGTTCCAGCGATGACGGATGTGGAGGCCACTTACGAGGACTTTATCGCTTCTCGACGATCCGGCCGCAGGAACGCCATCCACGAGATCCCAGGAGGCCCGGGAGCGCAGGGGGCCGCTGACCTGTCCCAAACTCTGGCACAGCTTAACATCAACAAATGTGGTGAGACCTAAGAATTCAGTTTGGACTGGAATTGAAGAATTGTGCAGTATTTTGTTACTTTCTATGATAAATACGAAAGGAATGCAAGTATCTGCGTATGGGTAAAAGATTCAAGCCTGTGCGTTCAAAAACTTATCAGCATGTCCACCCCATGCCCTCCTTGTAGTGTAAGAAATGGCACCCTAGGATTTACCTGACTGTTTTGTCTGTGATGAAGCCAACTATCAGATTTTCAGTGCTGCATCTGTGCATAGCTACTTTATTTCAAAGCAGAAATAAAGTAGAAATAAAAAATTCCCACATTTTGACTTCACCTCAGCTCCATCAAGGTCAAACCAGACTACCTTCTCTAGGAAAAAAGATGGCCCTGAAACGTAATGGGAATGAAAAGGTGCCCTACTCATGAAACGTCTCGTCTAACCGACCCTGTTTCTGTTCATAAGGGGATGAGGAAGTGGACGCAGAGAAAGGCCAGGACGACTCAGCGAAAGAAGAGGAGACTAAAGCTGAAGACTCCTAAGTTGAAATGGTCTAGAATAATCCCAGGACTCTCCAGCTTCCAGCTCACCGTTTGCAACCGAGAGAGAAACTCAAGAAAACCTTCTACTGCCATCGTCCCAGCAGGACAAAGTTTTCTTGCTGCAGTTGGTGATCTAGGATCTAGGTCGAGCGTAGCACGATGTGTGTGAGCAACTAAAATCAATGTGTTTTTACAATTCTGAGGTGTGGAGAAAGGAAGGCAACAAACACCAAAACGAATAAGGTCCTCTAAGGATTTTTTTGAGGCAAATTCTTAAGAGTTGCCACTAAGTCTAAGCATGTTTACCTTCTCCTTGTTCTGCCTTTACTCAACCAGCACTCATTTCTCCAAAACACTCCCAGGAAAATGTGACCTGGGTCTGAAAATACCCACTCCTCGTCTCCGTCATCTTCTCTTGCAAGTCCTGCACACAGGAATGTCTCCTGTCAGCTGTTTCCTTGCGTTCAATAATTTTCTGCATGATTTTTTTTTTTTTTTTTCCCTCCTCTGGACCATACAACCTTAGTTTAGCTAACTGGCTTTGTTGACTTTCTATTTGTCCATCTGTCTAACGTAATCTCAGACGCAGCTGATTCAAATGATGATTAGGTAACACACTGTTAACCCCTGGAAAATAGAGTCTTAGGTCTATACTGCTTCTGAGGCAACGTGCAGATTAGAGGTCATGCTGTTGTTTTTCAAATATTTCAACACCTTTTCTTCAAGATCTGCACATGAAGTTATGGTTTTCTGCCATGTAAAGGATTTTGTAATGCAACTTACATTTCGTCACTTAAAAATAGAATATTTTGCACTAATAACAACAAATTATTAGTGAACTGTTAATATTTTCAGCATTAGTTTTGCAGTTAGATTTGGAAGATGAAACACTCTAAACTAAGATTTTTCTTACCGTCATGCTTTTCGCTGTCTGTGACGAACAAATTTCCCTCTGAAATCCACATTCTTCACATTTCTGGTCTTCATACAGTAACACACTGCCAGGCATTATATTCTTATCAGTTTTGTATCTTAAATTGTTTCAAATTTAACAAGATAAATTTGTTAATTTGTTAAGATCACAGCACAAGGGCTGTGATCTTGTGCAGCCCCAGGAGTATAACAGATATTTGGTGCTTGGTTGTTGGAAATTGCACTACTGTTTGCACTCAGATCTAACCATGCATGGATTATAATTAATTAATTTATTTATTTACTTTTGATGGGATGACTCTTGGGCCTGTTTACTCTTCTCATAGACCTTTTCATAGTACTATAGAGGTATTTTTGCCTTGTATAACTAAACCAAACATATCTCAAAAAATGTCTTTGTAAAATTGATGCTGTGAAATTCTTCCTTTCTCTGGCATTATGGTATCTGATTTATTTATTTTTTTCCTCATTAAAATTTGAGGTATTATTCAGAATATTTGTGGGTAAAAAATTGTTTGTACTGTTCAGCAACTCAGGTGTAGTTTGTTTTAATGACCAGAACTGTTGCAATGTCGGTGACTGATGGCACTCATGTTGATTTTTCTATATAACTGTCTTCAGGAACTTGAGCATGCCATGGAAAAAGGCATTTCATTCATGTGTGACCGGAGAAGTTTGGGTGCGGAGAAGTAGCATGGTCACTGCTTCCCTCTGGTGGTCAGCTAGACCTAATCTTCACTAATAAAGAGCCATATGACACAAACTGTTTAGAGACTCTGAATTATGAGATTATGTTCACTTATGGTTGTGCTGAAGCATGACGAGTTAAAAATAAAACGCATGCAACACATGATGCTTGATGAGGTGTTTTAACCGTATATATTTTTCATTCATTTGTGTTATTTTGGTGTTCTGTGGTCTAGCGGGCTAACACAACGATGGGTGGAACGAAGTGTTTTTCTTTGTAAAAATGGGTGTTAAGTACGTTGAGTGGTGAATATGACTAGAAAGGCAATGTATAAATTCTTTCCATCCATTTACCACATGTATCTGACAAACAACCCTCATCAAAAATATCCTGAACATATTCTAATCTATTAAATATGCAGTAGCAAACACTTTTCTAAGCCAGGAACATTTGCAGATAAGAATAATTGTAGGTCATTTGCATACCATTGTACACTAAAGTTCTATTTTATTTATTTACATTTGCCAGAGGGGAAATGTAAATGTTAAACAGAACAGGGCCTAGCTTTGATCCTTGGAGAACCCCGCAGGTAATTTTTGGGAGGTGTTCTGCGATAGTGGGTATCTAGCGCAACAGTACTTCAGGTCAATGAAAAATAACTGCTGCCATTCTAAAACTGCATCAGGGAGGGCAAGCTGATTACCTTTGATAAAACCACATGCTCAACTGCTAACCTCAAGGATTATATGCAATAGTACTAGAAAAGTGAGTTTGTCTAAATCTTGATTCGAGTCTGAGAAATAATTAGATAATGTCTCATTCCTGACTTCATTTCAATGCTCTTTAGTTTAAATGGTTGCTTCTACATGTTGTCATGAACAGTTAACTGGGCATGCTTCCTTTTTTGTTCAGCTCTCCAGCGTTTCGTCTTAAAGCAGTCTCTGTAGATCTCCATGAGATTTTAGCTTTACTTGTTATGGTCCCATCTTTGGATAAAAGCTTCAAAAAGGTTTTGACATGTTTGAGCTGTAAGCGATAATAGTAACATTACAAGGTCTCTGATCGGCTGTAAAAAATCACCTGTACTTGTTCCTGTCTTATCTCTCTGCATGGTAATATAATGAGTAGTGAAACTCCAAACTTAGCGTTTACATTGGTCTTTAATGAAGTAATATGTAAATATTTAATAACAACGATACATACACACATGCATGTGCTCAAGGCAAACATATTTATCTCTAAAACAGAAACAATATAATATTGCACGAGAATATCATTTCACAAGCTTACTATATTTAGATACAGTTTAAACCAGCACACATGCTGTCATGGTAACAGGGGAAGTAAGATAAACGATGGTGTGTGGTTATGCAAAGTCAGGCAAAAAGCATGCAGGGGCTGAAGAGGGCTCTAGTAAACTTCAAACATGTCGCATGTTGATTAGTTCCCTTTTGGAATAAAAATTCCATGCATGTCCTTGTAGAGGTCAGCGTTGACATACGCCCTAGCAACTTCCTTGAATGTTTTGCCGTCGAGGATCACAAGAAAACCAGACTGGCCTGGATTGGAGTTGATGACAGATGACAGGACCACTCCTGCAAATTAGAGTTAGAATTTAAAGTAGTATAGTGACCAAAAGATGTCTGTGTTTGCCAAGTCTTTGTATGTACACAGATTAAGAGCACATAATCTAGTGATATTAACACCCAGGGTTACTTTTGCCTGTCCACACACTCACCATCGTCCTCAGACTCTCCGTTTGGTCTGGGAACAAAAATCGGCTCTGATGGCCAGCAGTTTTCTTCATTCCAGTAAAGCATTTTCTTTGACTCTGTGTCAAACTTTGCAACCTAATGGAGATAAAAAAATAAAAAAAATAAAAAAAAGTTAAGCATTTGAAGCAACTCTTACCAGTGAAAACTTATATGAGCAATAATAGATCTCGGAAGCTGTAGTTTGAGTCCTCAACGGGAGGACTTTCTCTATACTGATGCGGCATACATGCTCCATACAAGGAATTGCTGCAAGTTCAGTACTCACTGCAATCTACTGCCCTTTCTTAGAAAAAAAAGTTTTAAACCAATTTGAATAAGGAACTGAACTTGACTGCACTGTTTAACTACTAGGAACAATTGGAACAAATGTATGATTGGATAAAAGTAATTTTTTTTGTAAAGTGCTATCAGATGACGTGTTATGAATTGGTACTTTATAAATACTCTAAATTGAATTGAGCTCAGTTGTGATAGAAGGGATCAGAGTCTTTTTAAACCAAAAAGGTTTAGTGAATAAACAGCATTATAAAGATCACAGATCTTCACAATGCTGACAGAAATAAAGTTGTTAAAGTACCCGGAGAGAACCCACGCATGCACAGGGAGAACATGCAAACTCCACGTGGAAAGACCCCAGGTTGGGAATTAAACCCAGCACCATCTTACCGCAAGGCAACAGTGCTTTCAACTGCACCACTGTGTAGTCCCACACAAAACCCATGAAGAAAAAATGGTGTAGCAGCATCATTCTGTCCCCCAAAAGACTTGCAGCTCTAACTGCAAAGAAAGGTGCTCCTTCACATTCTGTGATATATACATGGCACACTTTTCAGATTTCTATTTGTAAGAAGATTGAAAACTGTGAAGCATTCCAATAATGTACCACATAATTGTGCAGTGTGTTATACCACAAACTTGATTTAAGATATATTGAGGTTTGTACTTTTAATATTACAAAAACATATAAGAACTTGTAAAATATGAATACTTTTGAATACTTTTTAGCTTTTTTCTAATAATAAACTGAATGTTACACCCTGATGACTCGTCAACCGTAAGATGAATCCACATATACATTTATAGTATATCTTAATGTCTTTGAAGAATGCAAATTCACTCTTTACTCAATTACTTATGTCCAAGGATATTATATAACTACATGTTTTAATGTTCACTTTGTCGAAATGTAGCGTTTTCTGTTCCTACTAGCTTCTCTTTAAAGATTTCCCGCCATCTTGCCTTGAACATGTTATCCGTAAATTAAACATATTGGAGGACTTTTATCAATCATACAAGCACCCATCCCAGTCAATCAGGATTCTTTTTTTGCGGAAGATGGACTCGTGAGTCTTTGCTGACTCGGACAGCTTTCATGATGTTGAAATATGATGAACTGGAAGACCTCTCTATCTCAGTCCAACACAAATGCCGTGTAATAAACCCCCCACTGCAGGATGACTTTATTTAGAGCTTCCAGATACTAAAGCAGAGAGGTCGTTAAGTTTTCAGTCAGCTTTACTTTTTACTCTTATCTGAATGAATGATGATAACAGCTGATATATCCGTGTTTAGCAGACGTCATCATCTCACGCCATGTAATTCCGTACATTGAAGTTGTTTTCCCACTTTTCATTGTGTCTTAATATGCTACTGGGCCCAATGGACCTATTATAATTTCTTTTGTGCCAACAGGGTCTTCAGACATCAAAGCGTTAAGGACATTGTGATGCCCTAGCAGGTAGTTGTACTTTTAAAACTGCAATTTCCTTTCTGCATCAATGAAACACCGTTGACAGGAAAAGCCTGTTTCCCAAAAACTTTAAAACATATTTTGTGAAACATTCTGCAAGGAACACGAGTCTCTTGAGAACCTAGTATGCCATAAAAAAATATGAAATCCAGATGTTCCTACAAATTGAACTTCATGATGTCCAAAAAAAAAAAAAAAACTAAGGAAAGAAATTTACCTGTTTTGACAATGCAGATTGGTCCACAATGTTCCCAAAGACAAACTTGTACTTCTTCCCATTGAAATCATAATTGATCCTGGGTAATTCAAAACCTGGATAGGGAGAAAACAATAGCATGGTACTTATTGGAAGCTTCAATAAGCAGGATTGGTTCACATAAACATGAACTAATGTTTATGTAAACCATAAACATTGGTTTATGTGATAGAGCCAACGGCAGATTTAGGCTGAAAAAACTTGGAGATAAACTTAGCACAGGGACAAAGCTTAATCAGATTCCAAAGTACAGAAAAAAGAACATAGGAGGTTTCTTGGAAGACGTAGGCGGAGAAGATAAAGTGCTGCAGCAGATACAGGCCAAGTGTGGCTGGCATGTGAAAATGAGTCATGTAAACACTGAATGAATTATAAAGCAAACCAGTTTGTGACAAAACTCACAAACTGGTTAAGAAATACTGTTAAGATTTGACATTGTTTGAGCGTCCATTTAAAATGCTTCTCCGAGGTATCCAAAACCCTTGGATGTTTTCACATTTTGTCATATTGTAATATGAAACATAACCTTTATTTTATAGGGTTTACATTGAGAAATGCAAGGTTGAAAAGTGTCAAATGCTTTTTGTTGTTTTTTTGTTGTTTTAAAAAATGTTTTTTAAAAAAATTAATAAAACTTGATAACTGTGGCAAACATTTTTTTTTATTCAGCTCTCTTTAATTCAAAAATAATGTCAAGAGCTACCAATTTTTATCAGAAATGACCTGGTTAAAAGAGTCCATCTGTAGTGATAGTATGTTTTGGGAATAACTTTCCTCAGCAGGGACATTATGACATAAACCAATTTATAAGTGTACAGTACAAGTACTTTTGCAAAGCTACTGTATGACAGGGTGCTGGCTTTACCTTCACAGAGCACCTCTGACTGGCATGTGCATTTGCCCTCCTTCTCCTTTACAGCACTGGCTGTTGTGTAATTGAGTTTCACAAGATTCTCTCCAACCCCAACGCCCTGCAAAACCGAAGAACAACCCAGACTGTAAGAAATCTCAAGTCATTTTTAAGCTACAGCTTAAAATTAAAGATGTACTTTCGTACCGTACCTTGTCCGACTTGACGGGAAGTGCGAATCTTCTGAAACTTGGTTTGGAGTACTCGCTGCTTTGAGAGCCAGCATCATCTTTTAGGTTTTTCAGGTAGAACATGTCATACAGCTTGCTGTCATTGTAGGCGATGACATCAAACACCACATGGTCTTCATCTTCAAAGGCATTCACGTGATGATAAATGACCATTGGTCCAGTGTTGAATTTCATTTCAACCTCTTTGCCAGTTCTTTTGTCGATCAAGTGGATCAGAGTCTGATGCAGAAAGGAGAAGATGTTAAGAAAAAGTTTGGATCGTACTTATACCCTCCCACTTTTTCCAAGGTTTATAATATGAACAGAAAAAGCAACTTTTTTTTTTTTTTTACTTTGCTCTAGGAGAAATATATGAACAGAACGCAGGCCGCAAAACTGCTGTGACTCCTTACATTTTCATCAGGACAGAACTTCATGCAGCTCGCCCAGCTGACTCCCCTCATGTAGGCAGTGGTCATCTTGAGAATGTCCAACTTGAAAGGCTGCTCAACGAAGATGATGTAATTGTCTGTGAAGCCTATGCTGTGGCAGTAGCTCGGTGTGAAAAGAGACCGGCAGGAAACAGTGGAAATCGCCTCCACATTCTTCAGAGCAGGAACAGTCTTGCCTTTGTCTAGAATGAGACAAACACATTTAATAAGTGTGTTTAGGTGATGAGACAAACTTATTTCATCTGACCGATTCTTTCACTCTGTAGGGCCTCTTTTGATTTATTTGAACTGGATTTTGGTTCTAATGGACACATTAGCCAGTTGATATTTTTACATCAATTTAGCGTCATCATAGGTGCACCTAAAAAGCCAATTAGCCAACTTCAGCTGACCCAGAATGCTGCTGCTCACATCCTCACTAAAACTAGGAAAAACAGTTTTACCAGTCCACATATCTTACACTGCTGCCATAAAGCATGCAGAATAAACTTTAAAACACTTCTGCTAGTTAAAATTTTTTTTAAATATAATATTGAACAAACTTCCAAAAACACTGATAATTATTAGCATTTTTCTTTCTTGAAGTATTTTAGAAATGTGCTATGTAAATAAAATGCATTTACATGTGCTGGGAAAAGTCTTGTGATAGCACATAGCATTCTACATCGCTACGTCATTTAGTATTATTGGTGCCTGCCTACCTAACAGTGAAAGTTGTATATCCACTTGGCCATCCAATTGCACTTTTACACGTTGATTAAGACTTTTGAACTGATAACATTAGGACCGTGTGTGCTCGTTGGCCAGGAAAACAAAAACTCCGGCAACTTTTGACTTCTTTGAACCTAGGATTCTGGGCACAGATCCCAGATTTGACCTATTCATATTTTTACTATGTATGACCAAGCAAATTGTTTATGCACAGTTTCCAAAGTCCAAGAATAAAATGAGACAAGAGAAATATTATTTTCACAAAATTGTGAACTGTACTTGGCATTGGTCGTAATGGATGTTTTTAACAAAACGCCCAATCTTAACCGAGGTTCATATTATATTATTGTTTGGACCTCAGTTGGAATCGTTTGTACTGCTTTCTCCTTATCCCTGTTCCTCAATATTGTCATTTAACCTCCAACTCTAAAAGTTTATCACACGCTAGCCAATCATTGATGGACTAATACCTCTGTCACCCTTTTGGACGTAATTCTGCAGCAGCAGAAAATCAGTTTGGTGTCTTGTACAGAATGAATTTGGGTTTTTAATAAAGTCTCACTTTTTTAGCTAACTCTGAATGTAAACCCTTGTGCTAGGAAGACTCAAAAGCCTTTTTTATGGCTTGTTGCATATGAAAAATGTTCAGGTTTTGTTTTTGTGGAGACCTGGTTATTGCAACATAAAACTTTATGCTGTGCTTTATCAACAGTAGGTTTGAGTATTTTATTAGTATTATTATTTTTTACATTTTCTTAGCATCCCTCATTTTGTGTTGCAGTAACATAAAAGCAGGTTCTTTCCTAGACATTTAAATTATCGATTAATCTTTTGCTACTTCTCTTCCTTTGGCAATGAATGTTATTGAATGTCACACAGTTTGTCAAAGCCCCAATGCTCACAGAATGGCATTCATTTCTTTGGTTTAAAGGTTTCCATTGCTGGTGTCACAACATACGTTTCAACTCTCATTTCCTTTTTCAGTTCTCTGAACTCCATAAGAAAGCCTTGTGAGTAATCTTGTATTGTGCCTTAGCCCACACAGGCTATTTATGTTTTGAAAGATAAAATTTCTAACCTTTGTTCTGTGCCTTCCACTATGATAGATCCATTTACCTCACCTTCATCCAGGGCTTTGTAAAGAAAATTTAACATAGTTTCCCTCTCCTCACTGACTGAAATAGTTTGCCACCTGCAGACAGACCTCTTTATGCTCCCTCCCATCTGATTTTTAAAATTTTTTTTATTTGTGTTTTTTCATGCAATTGGTACATGTATTTCATGTATAATAAACTCCTCGCTGATTCTGGTTGTGGCCCAGCTGGCTCGAAGCAAGCTATGATATAACATCTAATCAAAAGGCTAGCCTACATATGTGTATTCTCCTTACTTTGAAATCCATCTAAAACTCAATTTTCAATCAAAAGTGTTAGAAAAGATATCCCATGAATAGTTACTTTTATGGTTTTAAGTAGCATTGGGGAAAAAAACAAAACAAAAAAAACTTCAGTCTGGGTTTAATCGCCTCACATGAACAGAGATAGCTTTCCTGATGGCTTTAAATGATTTGCTTTTTGCAATTTATTCTGTTTTGGGATCTGTTTACTGGCCTCGATTCTGTAGAGCACAGTAGATTAATGTCTCAAATTGTTTTTCAAGTCATTCTGATTGATTTAGGAAAGCATTTTAATAATATTCTCTTTTCTTTGTAAATGTTTACTTTGAAGTGTATTTCAAAAAGCGTAACATCAATTTCCACTGTTTTGCTGATGACCCTTAAAGCGCCTTACCCTCTTTAGCAAACAGTCAGGATTCTGTTTATGACTTTATTGCATGTCTTTAATAGTGTCTTTAATAGTGTCTTTAATAGTGTCACTGGTGTGGCACCACCAGCTTTATCTGAACTGCTGCACACTTATATTCTGCCCAGAGCTTTAGGTCCAACAGTCAATTATTTTCAGACATTCCTAGATTGCTGCTCAAATGTAAAAGAGATTATGTTTTCTTAGAAGTGGCACCCAATCCTTTGTAACAACCTGTTTTTGGATATTTGAGCTACAACAATAGTTTATCATTGAAAGAATATAAGAATATTTTAAAAATAATTTTTATTTTCTTGTTTTTAGCCCCGGTTGAGAGGAATATTTTGCATTCATCATGCTAGTTACAAATGTAATGTGTTTACTAGTGGTTTTATCTAGATATATTTTATTGTTATATCGTTTTATTGTGCTTTATACTTAACTGCTACTGGTGATTTCATACCCTTTGGTCTGTTGTTGTTCTTCTCAGTTTTCAGTTTGCCATGCAAATAAACTTCGGCTTGACTTGACAAGACTAGACTAGTGAGTAATAAATGTTGACCATAATATAACACATGTAATATGCCTTCATTATGAAGCTGACAAGAAATAAGTAGCAGATCTGAAAGGAGAAAGAAGTCCCCGAGGTCTCTGTTGTGAGAAGATGAAGATGTCACAACCTACCTTTGGGTGAAACAGCGGGAACTTTGAACAGGATGTATTTGGTCTTTCCCTTCTCTGCTATCGAAATTCCAATGTTGTAGGCATTGCCTTCTTTGTCATAGTGCGGATGAGACGTAGCCAGATTAACTGGCAGGTACTTCATGTAATCTACCTTAATGATCCAAAAATAACAACAACAGGAACTTTAGTTGAAAATGTTTCACTTACTGCAATTTTCACAGTGAAGAGGACCCTGTAGGGTTACCTTGTCTTGAGTCTCAAGGGTAACCGGATCAATTTTGCGGATGTAGTTGGTTTCACAAGTGGCATAATAGTCATCTCCGTATTTTATGATGTTGCTAGAACCATTGTCAGTAAAACCTGGCACCGTGTGGTTCAGGAAAGTGATCGCCCTGAAGAATAAGGTCGTGTTACTTTTATGAAGCGTGAAACTTTCAATGTTTTTATCTTTCAGAACAACGTCAAAGAATGTAAATGAAGTCGTAGTCTCATGGGTACCAATTGTTTATGATCAGTGTCATTAGAGCACAGCAGCCCAAACAGAGCTCTGTTATAGGAAATTATAGAGCAAAAATACAGAGTGATCAATGTAATAATTATAGTAATAATAAATAACACAACAAAAAAATTGCTCTTACTTAACAATAAAGTTTTTGCTTGGGTCTGGATATGCCATTGTGCCCATTTCAGACACCACTATTCTGTTTGCACTCATGTTAGAGTTGTAGGTGTCACTTCTAAGGAATCTGCTCCTATGGGTCATCTCTCCTGCAAGGGCAGAGAGACAAATAATATTTAAATTTAAAGCAGAGCACAAGCTTTAAAGTAATAATAATAATAATAATAATAATAATAATAATAATATCTTAAATGCTCAACGAACCATCCTTGAATGAGAAACTGGTCATTAAGGACATCCCGTCAAACCAGTGATCATAGCTGGTTTCCCCCACAGAGAAAATCCCAGGTCCGTTACGCAGCAGAGTTCCTTGCAGCCAATTTGGAATCGTCCCTGTTTAAAATTAAGACATACAAAGCTTTACGCAATCATCCTAGGGTTTGTGCATCAACTACTATTTGAACATTAAAAATAACCCTTATTAACCTTTAACTTCTGCCTTGAAAGGCTCTGGTCTCTCTGTTGCATTTTTGGAGAAGTCCATGTTGGCTCCTGTAGAGCAGGAAGGCGCAGTGGCGTCGGAGGAAGCAGCGTCTTTTATACCTCTGGTCTTGTGAGGGGGCTTGGCAAAACATGCATTATCTTATTCTCTGTATCGGAGTGTCAACAGTCTCTGTGATATTTAAAGCAAATTCCACAGCTCTGTTTGTGCAAAAAAAAAAAAAAAAAAAAAAAAAGGTTCAATTTGCACTTTTTCTTTTTTTTTTTTTTTTTTTTCCAAACTAATAGCCCTGCCTACTCAGACCACTTTGGATTTTTTTTTAGCTCAAAATCACATCAGCCTATGACATCTGTCTATTCAATTACATCGTTGCGTTCATCTGTGTGCATTTCTCTAAGACAAATCAGCTAATAATGACTGTATCAACTCAAAGGATTTGATCTGACATGGCAACATTAGCTCCACCACTATTGGCTTTCGTCTTATCTGCCCTTGGAACAAAGATTGCAAAGGGACTTTATGGCGTTACACCACAGGTCTAATTATTACCAGCAGATACTCTGTGTGCCTTAAACCTCCTGTTATGTTGCGAGTCAAACTGACCCGTTTTAAAGTTATTATTGTTATTTTTTTAAATAGTCGAAAGTATTCTTTTTGCATGAAGCTTTTTCTATTTGTCTGAATAGGGGCACTCTACATATAAATTGAATATTTATTCATTTTATACATTTACTTTTTACATAGATACTGTCCAGGTAAATTTGACCCGGTAGTCAATTTGATGTGCAAAAAAAAAAGATAAAAAAATATCCAATTCTATATGTTTCCTTCCAGCTATGAAACATATTTCACCAACACACACACAAACAAAACACACCACATGCATACATGCACACATGGACACACACAAGCCCACTTTCTCACTGTTCTCTCTACTTCACTAGGGAACTGCGAGAAAGCTAGGGTGTTCATATAACTTTTGACGGGAATCTTTTCTGTTCCCGTGGACAAACTCCACCCACACTTAGTGGACACTCAGCAGAAGTGGAGGAAAACATACATACTGTCTGCACGACTCATTTATCTTGATTTTAATCAGCAGGTCAATTTGACCCTGAACAGTATGTGTGTCTGAAGTTCAATTATAAAGATCACCCATTGAAAAAAAAGAAAAAAGAAAAAGTAATATAAAACAAATAACCAAAGATCAATTTCAAGGACGTTATTGTTATTTTGTGTCTAGGTTTTTTTCAGTGGACATAAAAAGTGTAAATTTAATTTTTTAAGTCCAAATGAGTGGGTTGTCGTCATTGATCCTTAATTTCAGAGAAATAAAAAAAAAAAAACATAATTGCACAAATATTGATAGAAACGGTTAGCATTGGAATTAATAATCAGATACAAAAATGTTTTGGAGGAATTCCTTTGGTTTCTGACACTATTGCATGATTAAACACTCCCTGAGTCACATTGATCCACAAACATTATTGCTGTACCTTAGAAACAAACATAACAGGAGGGTTAAACATTTCCATATCACTGCCATGGCGTGATCCAAAGACTAGAACACCACATGATTATCAGGTACAGAATTGATCTGTAAGGTTTTGGCTCAGGATTAGGAAGGAAAGAAATTTATGACTTAGGGTGATAGTTCAGTCTATATGCAGATAATATATTGCAAGGTACACATACATACAGACAGACAGATATATAGATATATTTAGAAATGACTGCTACCCTTTTCAAAATGATAGGTATCAGTGATGTTTCTCAATTGTAGTTTGTTTGCATCGGTTGTTTACCCATAATCTCTGCATGCAAATAACCATCACATTATGACATATTGAGCTCCACATCTGTGATACGGTATTCCGTGTCTCATTAAGGACTGTATATGTGAATGTATTTTTCCACTTTGTCTATACACCTTTATACAGAGGGAACGCAAAAGAAAAAAAAAGAAAAAATCCTCATGTCCCCTGGAGGGCTCCGTATTTAGTCACTTAGAAATGTGTCAGAAGTTTCTCACCAATTTGAAAGGGGTTAAAAGGAAGGTGTACTCTGTAAACAAGATTACATGAGATGAGAAAGAAAAACATTTTTTGTTATTAAGACTTTTTTTTTTTCATTCTCTAAATGATTTAAGATTATGTTTTTCAATCGAGACTAAGGAGTCATAAATAATGCACATCACTGCCCTCTAGTGACCAGTATATGACATAACCTGATAAGAATTGAGCTTTCACTGGTTAAGCAAAATCTCGACGTTATCTACCAATTTCTGCTACAACAGTCTGTAAAATTCTAAAATAAAATACCACTTACCTAGCACGCATATATTACAAGTATGACAAACATAACTTGGAGACATTGTTATGTTAGCCAAGCACATTACAAGTTGTTAATAAACGTGTTTGCAAAAGACACGTAGGGATATCGCTTGGAGAACAGCTATGTTAGTAAAGCATCATGTCATAAAGGTCTTTCTCCTCAGTGGACAGGCCAAGCTTGCCAAAAGTACTTTCACTAAATAAGACACATCACAAGTTAATTTGTTTTTTATTTTCAAGAAGAACTGAAAATGTGATTTGACAAATTTCTATCACCGGTACATTCATAGAATGTCACAAAACACTCCAACTACTCCGACAAGTTTCCTCAAAAGGCATTGAAAACAGAAACACCAACAAGACACAGCTGCTAGAAGCAACGGCTTCTGTTTAAAATGCACCACCGTCCTATTATGTCAACTCCAGTTGGAATAAAAACATAAAAACAAACAAAAAAAACCCAAAAAACAATGCAACACATATAATGCAGAATGGTTGTACGATTTATTTTTATTTTGCACTGCCCAGATTTTTATAAACTGTGCTGATTAGTATTCAAGTATTCCCTTACTGTATATTTCTGTGCTGGATACTAGTCTAAATATCTGCTTGTTCATGTTAGCATCACATTGTTATCATTTCCTGTGGACTACATTTTGTGGCACAGTACAAGAGTAAAGTTTAAGTAAACATTATCTACATGTAGTAAGAAAAGAGAACAAAACTGGTCTTCACAAATGTATATGCTAATTTGTTTACAATGCAGTCCCCATGCATAAAAAAAACAAAAAAACAAAAAACAAAAACAAAAAAAAACCATGCAGTTACAGAAGGTGCATGAAGTCGGCCATACTGAACGCACAGGAGCTTGCACGTTCAGTTCACCCTGTTTCCATTCAGAAAGAGCCTGCTGCTGTTTCCACTGAATCCAACTGATAAATCAGCAGTCAACACATTCTTCCTTTTCATGATTATTCACCTGAAGACGACATCCGGAGCGCTTGTCGCTGCCAAAATTCGTCTGAGCACTTTGCCAGTAATGAACAAACAGTGTAAGCATTTCATGCTATTATTTAAAAGATGCGATGAGAAGGAGTCTCAGGAGGGAAATAAAAGAACGCCACATACATACAAAACAAATTAAGTAAGAAAACTCAACCGAACAGAAGCTCTGCTATTTGTAGCTTTTGTTAAAAAAAGAAGAAGAAAAAAAAGTACAATACAAGAAAGGCGAAGCAATCACATTAGAGGGGCATCAGACCGGGAAAGTTTGCAGTTTTTGTCATGAGTGTCAGAAAATATCCACCTAGCAGTCATAGGTTGTTCTACAAAGGCAACAAAATTGAACACTGAGAACAGCAAGGCATACGTAAAAAATATGTAACAATCCTTATCTCTGCCTAAATAAAAATCTGATGGGAGCTTTTTTCTGTACAGCTCACAGAATTTCAAGTATGCACTGAAAATCATGAGTGGGCTGAAACCTTTATATAAACCAACGACACATTACACTCAGGGAATGCCTCTAATCTTCTCTCAGCATCGAACTGTTTTGTTTTTAGCAAAATTATTACAGTTAAATCTAAATTCTCCCCAATATTTTTTTTTGCGTTAAAAAAGCAAACAATCTTGGATCAGGAAAAAAAAAAAAAGCACAAGTAGAAATCAAAGAAACTTTGAATCTGACGCTATCTGTCAAAACAATTTAAAGCTTCTCCTGTATGAAAGAGATTACAAACTTACTTTTTACTTACAACTAAAATGGTGTAACAGATGATCAAATCATTTTTTTTTTTTTTTACCTGAATTTTAAAATATCATCATGTAAAAAAAAAAGCTAATTATATACTCTTGACCATATCTTGATTTCTAAATCAAGATATTTCATCCATACCAACTCTCTATTGGATCACTCTCACAATTAGATAAGTATTTCTTGACAAGATGAACAGAATGCAAAAAAAGTGCCAAAAAATAGTTTTAAAAACGTTTATTTAAGCAGTGCAATACTCTCCCTTTCATTTTGAGCGATATCAGGTGGCTTTCATGCATCATTTGGCTAAACAGATCAGTGTGACCTCTGAATTTTAAATTTCTAACCTTGAACCGCAAACGCTTTAGGTTTCCCTTTAAGCTTTACAAAAAGTGCTTTACAAATAATTTTTTTGTTCTATCACATAGCAGTCAAGATTATAGTTTTTATAAAACTAATTTGCCCTGACACCAGCAAGACATAACAAATAAACTACGAACAAACGCCCTTCCAACCAAGCTTTTTGTTTTAAAACCCCTGCGAAGGTAACCAAAAGGAGAGACGAAATGCGTTGAATGAACGCAGCTTATTCAGTTTCTGTCTTAATCTTCTTCGACGGGCATCCTGCAACGAATCTATGGCACTGACCGTCATTGTTGAGCAACCGAACCACCTCAAATCCTGGCTTATTCATGAATGTTAACTCACGTTTCCTCATTTTCGGTGTGCCGCTCGAACAGCAGTATTAAAACAAAACAGAATCTCCTGTTGAGTAAGAAGCGTTAAAAAGAAAAATGACATACTTTTTGACAATTTGTAGTTGGGCTAACAGTCCTTTTTTGTTCACAGAGGAGCTGTTCTGTACTGTCCATGAAAAATAAATTGGCCATGCACATAAAGTATTGCTTGAAAGTTTTAATCATGGCTTAGGTACGACCACTTCACTGGCCCATTTAAACATCTAGGAGGCTCTCTGCTTTCCCCGCCAAAAAGAAGAAGAAGAAGGAAAAAAGAAAAAACTCATTACATTCGGTCCTGCAGGGTTAAGTCCTACTCTGCTGCCACTGTATCAACCTGAGGGTCCAAACCGCTACTGGCAGTGCATCAAGGGAATTGTCTCTTTTGTTGCGGTGTTCTCACTCCACTGACATCCTGGTTCTGTTAGTCCGTCTTCCCGTTCTCCTGAGGTGCTGCAGCTTTGCTCTGGCGCGCGGATTGCAGCACCTTATAGCAGCCGCGTGCAATCTTATGCATCCACATGATGTTCATGATGTCCAAACAGATACTGGAGCAGATCCAGGCCACGCGGCCCCCCCAGGGCACAAGGTAGAAGGCCTCGGTGCCGTACACCGCGTACATGCGACCATAGTAGACTGGCATGACGGCGACGCGGACCATGAAAAAGACAACTGCCATGGCGACGCCATTTGCCATATTGGGCCGGGACGACTTGGGATATCCTAGTACCTCAAAGAACCAACTGAAATGAAACACATTTTTATGAGAACGCCGAGTGACGGGGAGAAGAAATGGAAATATTAAAATGTGTTATTATATTTAATTCTCCAAGATTCAAGCAGGAAACAATAACTCCAATAAAAAAAACAATACAAAAAAAAGTCCAATAACTCTTTTGATTGAGGATTATTACAGCTCAACAAAACGAGTTACAACATTAATATATACACTTTTTAAATGAAAGAAAGGGTTTTAGAAAATAATTTTGAAATTAAATTTTCCTGAATCAGTATGTTCAGAAGGCTTTGGGTCTCATAAATGGGGATGTCAGTAAGAAAAAAAAAATCAATTTAGGGCCACAGTAGCACCTTTCTTATTTTTTGTTTCAATGCCGTTCTTATATTTTGGCAGATTTGTGTCTTAAGTATTGTTTTTTTTTTTTTTTTTTAAGTATCAAACTTTTCACTTGGAAATCAAATAGTACAAGCCTCTAATTGCATAGTTTGTTTCGTATATTCCAGAAATAATAGCAAGTATAAAATGAACATCTGTGAAAAATGGAATGGCCTGAGAAATCAGGTTTAAAAGTGAGTGAATACATACCGCTGGTTCACACATGGTGTGGAAAACTCAGCAAGCAGACGGAAGTTAGCAAAATAAGGCAACATTCCTTCGCCCTGGAAAAACAAGGTAGGCACAAGAAGATAACAAAACGTGAAAGGGACAAACACGAAACATGGAATCACTTGGATCAACAGCCATGAAGCCCATGCATGTCTTCCTCCACACAAATACCATTTATCTGAGAAGTCGTCAAAGGATAATTGCAGGTAAACACTTGAGAAATACCCGATTTGAACATATGCGCAAATTTTAATCTCCACAAAACAAATGAAAAATACTGCTAATGCATGAGAAACTCACTCAAAAAAAAAAAAAAAAAAAAAAGATTCATCTGGCTGATTTATAAATAGGCTTCCCCTCAGGGGCCAAGATACTTTCTTAATCTTGGCAAGCTAAAATTAGACTGTCATCTCTAATTCTCATCCATAAAGGTTATTCTTTATTTACTGAAGAAGTCTTTCATATTACATTTCAGTCTGAAGGAAGTAAACATGACATGTCTACTGGGGAAATGGAACTACACAATACTAAGCTGACCATAACACATATCAGGTAAATAAAGACATTTTTTAATCTGTAAAATGAAGAAGCCTATTCTTTTGGCAGCAAATTCTACATGGTGTAAGTAAATAAAACTATTTTATTCGTCATGAGATTTGATTACTCTAGGAGATTTAAGCCAGTAAGGCTTTTGATAACCTCTGTTGGAGTAAAATGTTATTCAACTGGAAAAGTGATGACAAAACAGCCTCCATAAACAGAAGCGTCATCCAGGACCAAGACACAAAGGGCAGATTCACCAGGGAACTTTGGCATCCCTTCTACCAAAGCAATAAAATGCCTTGCTTCACACAGAGTTTCCAAATATTACAGTTAATCAGCGACCAAATTGTGATCTAGTAGCCTCTGAAAACCTGTAAACACAAGAGGCAAGATGGAAAAAAATAATAAAAATGCTGAGAAAATTGAGCATTTTTGCACATAGATTAACTAAACTCTGCACACACATTCTATATTTCATTCATAAAAATAAAAAAAATAAAAACAGTGCCACAGTGAAAAGATATCAACACGGGTGATGATGGGTGTCTTTTACATAAATACAAACACTGAGCCAGCCACTAGTGAGGGAGCAATCAAAAGCCATGCAGAATAAGTTGCAGTATATTTAGAGGCCAGTCTCCTACATGCTAAGTAGATGGAACACTTCTCCTGAAACAATAATGCTAAAAGTACACCATTTTCAATATTAAGTTCTGGCTGAACGATGCTCATGGGTGAGAACAGATGTGGTAAGTAACTGCTGGAACAACAAGCCCTCACTGGTCTAATTGAGACCATACGTTAAAGAGAGTGTTAAGGTGCAGCAAAAAAAAAAAAAAAAACACACTAGTCAGTTTCAACATGAACACCCAAAAAGAAAACATTTATTAATGTTATCTGCCAGATTGACTTTTATAGCGTACTGCAAAAGTATTCATACCCATCTAACTTTTTGTTTTACTCTTTGTCACATTAGAAAAACAAACTTCGATGTATTCTAATGGGATTTTATGGGATATGCCAATACATGAAAGGGAAGATAAATTACACATGGTTTTGGATATTTTCCACTGTTAAAAATCTAAAATGTGTGGCTTGCACATGTATTCAGGCAGGCTGAGGAAATACATTGGAGAACCACCTTTTTGCCATTTAGCTTTTGTACCAAAAGCTTTGCACAGCAAGAAACTGACATTTTTGCACAATCGTTCAAACTCAGACAGAGTGGATGGAAAGCAACTTTAACATAAATTTGCAAGTCTTTAATCATGGATTTAAGTTTGAACTTTGAAATTAAAAATTAAACATAAAATTGAATTAAACATGGTAAAAAAAAAAAGAAAAAAAAGAAAAACTATTTTAGGTCTGAAAAAGTGTCTCAGACATTTTTATTAATAAAAGAAAACCTTTGTTGTATTTATCCTAGTTTAGGAAGATAAATACTACAGCTAGTAAGGCTACTAGTGTTTGTAGCCTTTGTAGCCTACTAAGTATGAAATTAGAATGAAAGCAAAAAATAAACATGTTGTGCTTTACCCAGCATGTTTTCTATTCAACAATACATAAAATAAAATTCTCATTTAAAATCGTATCCTAAAGAAAATGTCCAACTGCATCAGCTCCCTGGGGTTGTTGTCATGTCAGAAGGTGAACTCCTGCAGCCTCTACTCTCTGATTCTCTGTCCCTGTTAGACAAAAGCATTCCCACAGCATCATGAAGCCACCACCCTATTTCACCATAGAGATGGTACAGCAAAGCTTATTTGCTGTGTTTTTACTTACTTATGCTATGCTATCCATAGCAGGAAAAATACTAATTATTAGGATTTTATGATAGGCCAACATATGAAAGGGAAGATTTTTGATATTTTTCATGATTAAAAATCTAAAAAGTGTGGTGTACAAATGTATTCAGGACTATCTCTGACTTTTGAAAAAAAATTTCCTTCAATTTTATGCCACACTATTTTTGTGTGAACGTATCGAATAAAATCCAAATAAAATATTCTGAAGTTTGTTGTTGTGATGTGACAAAAGCAAAAATTCAAAGGCTACCACGTCTTTCACAAGTATGTGGTCAAATACTTACCATGGTAGCTGAAACAGAAGTTGGTGATTGAAACATACTTACTATGTGTTACCTAGAGGACATGTTTGCATTGCGTTTTATGTATCGTTTCAAGTCATCCACTTAGCATGAGCATGCTAGTACCCCTAGGAACTGGTAAGTCCATACTGTGACTGGGCATCATATCTGCTCAGTACAACACAACAGCAATAACAGCAGACAAGACAGGAATAAAGTAGTCCCCATCTAGATCGTGGCCTGCTCTGTGTTTACTAAATGACACATAACCGCCTGGTAGTTTTTGCATGAACAAAGATGACCCAACCCAACTTCAGTGTTTTGGTAGCTTTTGCATGTGAGGTTTGAAGAGGGGCCGCTCTTGTTAAAGTCAGCAAAGGACATGGAGACAGACAGGTATATTAGAAGGAAAAAAAAGCAAGAGTAAACTGGAAGCAAAGAAGAAGGAACACTTACGACACTGAGAAGAGAGCATGCATCGACTGTCAACTAGTTATTGATTAGGCTTTGTTTGACAGTTGAAACACACACACAAAACACAGATTAGGCTACGGTCAGACAAATGAAATAAATGACTTGAACAACATTCAGGTCAAGCCATTTGAGACTGACTAATACATAATAAAAACATTGCAACAAGATCAAAACTACACTTGCTTTGACTTAGAAAGATGCGCTAACTTCAGCTGAAGTTTCTCATGTAAATATTTTTTGGCATTAAAATGTTCATTTTTGGAATTTTTGGCTTGAACAACATAAACACATTAAACATATTAACTAATGAGACCGTGACAACATGTGACAGATCTGACTGAGAACACAATTAAATAAAACAAAAATGACATATAGGATTAGCCGATTGTGCTTTAATGTTTATAATAAATGCCAGATGGCTGCAAAACTCTAGTGCAAACTACTCTTGACTTTTTATCATTATTATTATTATTATCATTGATATTGCCAAATGTAAAGCTTTCCTTCAGCAGCATAGATGTAACCTGAGAAGACAGCGATGAGTCTCCAGTGACAGTATGGCCAACTTCATCTCATTATAGTACTTTTTAAATACAGGTGCTTGCTCTGTTTCTGCTGATGAAAAATGAATTTACATTCCGTTTTACTTTGAGGGTAACCTTTTTTTTTTTTTTACTTTTCATTGTAACAGGAGGAGGTGCTTTGATGCCAAGAGAAGCTAAAACAGAAAACCTAATGTATTAAAACAAAAATGAAAGAGTAGAGATCTGCTACGATCTACTTTTGTAGCAACATAAAGGGTGGATCCTTGTTTAAAAGTTGCATCAAGACTCAAAAGCAGAGCAAAGCACGCTGTATGTCCTTCTGCCATTTTTGCCTTTAAAAAAAAACCCATACCTTTTCCTGTTCTGGAGCAAACTAAACTGTAATTGCATCTAACAGAGAAGCAGAAACTGGCTCTTGGAAATATTAAAAAGTGTTTAATGCTTTCAACTTATTAAACCTGAATAAATCCATCCACCATTGTTTCTGTGAAGAGATCTAACTATCTCAGAGAGTGATAAGTAGAAGAAGTACAAAGGAGAACTAGACTCTGGCACAGAAAACAGACAGGCATAAAGTACTGTACATAAGCAGGTGAGTAATTAAGAAAGTTGAATACAGCTTGCTGGCATGCACTGGAACAGGAAAAAGGGGACCCTGCCTGCGTAGGATGGTCAGAGCTGCCAGCATGCACACAGTGAGTACAGATCAGCCTTCATCTGTTTTAAGCTCAGGAAAGTTCATCTGACATCAAAACCACCAGAAGGGGTCAGTAAAACAAAACAGAAGGGCACAGAAATTGTAAAGGCAAAGTGAGAGAGGGGAGGAGGATTAGGAAGAGGGCAGAAGAGGCATCAGCCAGTAACATCACAGAGCATTCCATGCAAAAATTACCACAGTCATCCATTTCCTGTAATTATGCGTCAGACCCTGTCGACCTAGAGGGTTTCAGACTGCACCAAGAGTGAACAGCAGTGCTAATAAAGGCTGGATGGCCTTAGTTGTTGACACACCAAATACCAACAGTTACAATGTCATCATTGAAAGCATAAACATTTATATTGAAGGTTATTCACCATGAAAATAATCATTCTTGTTATGAGTGTAGCGCTAATAGAGCTGGAATAGTCTGGACTAAATTTGACATGCCCTGAGACGTGCTTTGCTATTGATATATATATTTTTTTTTTCATAAATAAACTGAACTGAATAAACTGAGAAGCTAAAATTGTTACAAACTGGGCTGCTATGCAAGGCAGGACACATTGTTTCGAGAGGTCAAACATTGACAAATTGATTATTCTCACTTACTTGCAGAACATCTTTTTTGTTGTTGTTGTTAAATTCACAATAAAAACATTCAGTAGTTTAAAAAGTTTCAGATTTTTTTCTTTGCGGATTTATCAGTTGCATAGATAATCATGACTCTCATTATACTTACGATATAAAAGACACAATGCTGTATAGGGAAAAATTGTGGATACCTAATTTGTGTTGATGACATTAGCTCTACCACCCAGTTAAATGTTACACAGCTGTACACCCTTGGTTGTCTCCTTCCCATCTTGCCTGCACATTCTGCTATTGGACAATAGGGCACTCACCAGTACATAGTAGTAAGCATACAGTGCTGCCAGATGGTGAACTACAAAAAACTTGTCCCCTATCGCCTTCCAATAGTAAAATATAAGCAGCAGATCTGAAAAACAAACACAAAAAGTACATTACCATGATAGCTAATTTAAAGTTGCTGTAAATGAAATAATATGCAACCAAAATAGTATTATTTTTAGTAAAAACTAAATGGTTTCCAATACTACAAATATACATTTTTCTTTTACCTGATATGAGGTAGCCTGTTGTGATTGCAACATTAGTCTTCACCAGTGTAGGATCCCCCCTAATAACACAAAGGCACACTGGATTTAAGAATTTACATTTCCAAATGTCGCCTTTGGTATAGCATATTTTAGACACATCATAATGAAAGCAAAATTCTTAATAATCGCATGCAAAATGCAAGCTTACAAAATGGCAAATGCAAAGAACTTTGAGCAAGTTCAAACAAGTTTAAATCTAGTAGTTAATACACATTAGCAGCTAAAGTTCACTAGCTACACGTTAGACAACAACAACACATAAAATAGTGCTTTAACTTTAATTAGTCATAAACATTTCTTGAATGATTTCAAAATTGCAAAAGGCTTGTAGCTCAACACTGTTGTTTCTTGGTCATTTTAAAGTGCAGTTTTTCTGACTAATGACCTTAAACATGGGAATATATGCTTTGCAAAAGCATCATCCTGGAATTATGTCCTTGGTTAGACAACTCCAACATGGCAGCAAGCCAGGAAAATAATAAGTTTTTGAAGTTGGCTAATTTAATGTCACACCAAAAAGAGTGTAAAGCTTTTGACCCAACCATGACATGTGGACCTAATATGAGGCTGAGATGGATCAACTGGGCCCTGTAAGACTGTATTGTTTTCATGACATAAAATAGCTGAATAGGGGTAGATTTTAATTTGGTCGCCTGTTTTATAAAACAAATAAACTTCAGTTATTCCCAACAAAATCTACAATACATTTGTCATTTGCGTTTAAACAGATGGACCAGTTTTAGTGGTGCTCTTGAACTTCTTAGGGGACCGTGCCCGGTGTGATTTGCTAAATGACATAGAAGGTCGGCGATTGCTTCTTCAATCAAACTGTAATTGCGTCATGTAATGCAGGGAACTCAGAGCTTGTTCGCCTTCATCTTCAACAAGCAGCAAATAAAGGTCACAATTCAGTTAATGCGCTCAGGCTCATCCAAACAGCATTGAGCTGCCCTCAAAAAATCCTCCAGCCTTTGTTGACCTAAGCACTCAAACAGATCATGGCACAGTGTGCCTCAGCACTAATGGCTGTAAAATGTCAAACAGGTTGTGACATGGTAGTCTGACTGGCAGCTAACCTGGTAAAGAAGCATTTCTTTTATAGAACTTTGATGAGAATCAGATCTTTGCAATGAGAATTCAGTTGATTATTTATCTTCTTTTACATACATTTAACATAAAAAACTGGGCTTTGTTTATGTTTACTATAAAGGAGGCAATCGATTAGTTTAACAATGAGGTAAAATGAGGTACTGACTTCCAAACATTTTGGTGATCTTAAACCCGTACACCCACACCATAATCGTTGTTACATTAAGTTCAAAGTCTAGTAGACCTAGTGTCCATGCAATGGCTTCTCCTATTTGTCAAAAAATAAAATAAAAAAATAAATAGAAAATGAGTAAAAATCTTGCTGATAAACTGTTAGATACATGAGATCTGCCATCTCACCAGACTGGATCTTCATTGACGGCATCATCAAAGAACAAGATGCAAAGACAGAAGATTCCCACCAACAGTGCATGGAACGTTGACACAGTCCTGCAGGGGGGTATGAAAAACACACCAAAATTCAAATCTTTTCATTGTGTCAAAAAAAAAATTGGATATGTCAAGGACCTTAAAAAGAAGTAGCTAATTTAATAAATTCACCTTTAAGCTGTTCTTTGGTTTTTGAAAGGGGAGTTTTTAGTGTTCATGGTGGATCAACTAATTGCTTGTCATGGTTGCACACTGACTCAAACCAATTAGACTGAAAGATTAAATACTGCTGAAGGGTCGGCCAGAGTGACACTGAGTCCCAGGGATTCATTCACATTGCCAGACAGTCCAGCAGTTCTCAGCAGTCAGTGAGACGGAAAGACAGCAACATTCACTGCAAGACTGCTCAATTTGAATCTGTAAAGTAGGGGATTTCTACAGGGATCCCCAAAGCTGGGATTCATCACCGCTAATCATTACGTTTCATTTGCTCATTGCCCGGAAGCCTGATTCAATTTATAAAGAGCTCTCATGAGTAATCAACTGAGGATAAAAAGAAAAGTAAAAATGAGGGTCAAACTGATCAATCTTTTGAGGCGAGTATCGCGAGGCATTCATTTCACAGCTCTTCAAAACACAATAACACCACAATCTTTGGTGGAGCTGTGTAATTACCATCACACATCATTTTGCACACTGAAGCTATGTTTTAGCCTTTCACTTTTTCATTTAAAAACAGTAAATAAATGAAACAATTACTATTATGATGAAAATGATTGCAAACTGAAAAGGGCTGAAAATTGTGGTTTACAAACACAAGAACATTCCATGTTTAAATAATTGACTTGTACAAAGTTTTAAAATTTTTATTACTAAAAGTTTTGTAACCCATATATCCCATAATTTTGTTTATATTAGTCTAAAGTGTGTCACAGTTTGTTGTATCATGACAAACTGGGAAAACTTTAAAGAGTATGAATATTATGGCAGGATATTGTATGGAAAATATATGAAAAAGGGATCATTTCCTTTTTGAAAAAAGGTTGAAGTAGTCAAACACAGCTTTAGAAATGTGTAACACAAACCAACCCACCCACCCCCTCAAAAAAACATCACAATTTAAATGCTTCTAGCAGTTTGAAAGAGTGAGATGCAGAAACACTGCACAACAAACACAAAAAATCAAATGTATGAGTCAGATACTGGTGTCACAGGAAATCTGTGGACTGAATGTCAACTCATAACTCTTGGATCCAGTGACCACACACCTCCTTCTGGCAAGCATGAATGCAAAGAGCAACATTACTGTCTCCGCTGTGAAACTGGGATGTGGACAAAACACCTCACGCAGTCACAACATACGTGAATTAATCTCAGGTCACCTTGAGTTCCACTCCACCTTCTGCTTGTCAGTGAGGCCCAAAAAGCCGGGGCTGATGCGCATGGACATCCAGGGGCTGACTCTGTGGAATAGCCACTGGAAGGTGAGGAAGCTGGTCACCGAGATGGTGAGGATAAGCTGGCTGAATGGGTCCATGGCCACCCAACCCCACTGTGGAAGGACAAAGAAAGGAAATCAGGATAAATAAATAATAAAAAAAGAGAATAAATATCAGAAAATGATAAACAACGATAAAGACCTAGATCTAATTTAAAAAGATACCTTTTATTCACCTTGAACTCTGAAATCTAAAATAATTTCAATGACATAGTCTTTTACGACTGTAATATCTGTTACATAACAGCATAAATGACTTGCAAGTAGTACAGTTCCACCACAGCACTTCACAGCAGACTCTGTCTTCAAAGAAAACGTGAACACTTTCACATATCTCTATCCATATTACATAATTATTATTACGATGGTAATCAGTTAGAACACACAGTATCATGCACTTATTATAATCACTGTTCTTTCCTGAATCCTATTTAGGATTCAGGAAAGATGCTGTTGCAAATTTATCTTTAGGATAAATTTGCAACAGTATCTATAGATTATAAATAGTTTGATCATTCAAGGCCTTGTTTAACACCAATAACAACAGATACCAGAGTGGTGTAAAAAAAATTAAAAAATAGGGGTCGGGGACAAACTGTCAGCACAGAAGGGAAAACAGATACAGCCTGCTGTGCATGTACTGACACATGGCCTGCACACAACATGTCACTGAAATGTTCTCAAAAGCTACAGATGGAGCTGCTGCTGGTGAAAATTTGTCTCTCGAATCTGGCCTCATTCACTGTCAGAGTCTGTGAAAGTCACTGAGTCACTATGAGACGCTTGTGCTCTGAATGATAACCTCGGTGAAGGCATGACATGTCCACAGGCAAGGGCTCAAGTGTAGTCAGTTTTGCTCTGAATTGCTGCCACAGAATTACAACAGAGGCTGATGGAGGATTGCACCATGTATCAATAACACCGCTGAAAGCAAAGTGCCTGTCCTGTGGCTGGTTCAATGCTTTAGCAGTAGGTATGTTAAGCACATTCCTACAAGGAGATGTCTGATAAAACAAATATCCACAAAAATTTCTTTGCACATGATTCCATCTATTTTGTGAAGTGCACCATTCCCTCGTCCAGCAAAACACATCCAAAACATGACACTGCCATTCCGATTCTCAACAATTCAGATAGTCTTCTAATGTTTACAAGACTTTATATGGTTTAGGCTTTCTCTTTTTTATTTCAGTACAGACAGTATGATCAGGTCCTTCGTTTTTCTTTCAGCAGACAACAAAAAAGGCGTTTCTCTGTGTGAGCTTATGTGAAATGTAATCTGTGTACTTTTTCAAACAAGCTTTCAGTCAGCCTTTTCACAGAAGCCTTTAGTTTTTTTTTCCTACTCTTGATACACACATTTCACACTAAAACATGTTTACATATATATCTGGCTATGGAACATGATTAATTACTGAGCAGCGTGATGCTAGAAATTCCCATGGCATTTATACTTGAACATAACTGGACAGATAAGAGGGTGACCTTCTGACCTTTCGATGTTTTTAACCAAAAGGAACCGTTAATCAATGTGCATTTCTGAATTTCAGCTCAGGAAAATAATAGAATAAAATAAATGTCTCATTTCTTTCTGGCATTTAAGACTTTTGTTCTGATTTAGAACAGAAGTTTAGTCTGTTTATGGATGTAGCTGGGGGGGGGGGGGGGTGGGGCACAAACACTGTTTTATCTCTGATTTTAGCTACATAGTGCAATAGTTTAAAATGTATCCAATACTAAAACGATTCTAATTCACTGTGATCAGATATTATTTTGTTATTTTAATTTTGTGGCATTCCACTTACAAACTATTAATTTCACAAAATCTTGGGGTGGGTGGTATCAAAATAAAACTGCACGTATTAACAGAGCTCAGTGTATCCCGGAAATCTGACCTGCTTATGATGCCAGAAAGCCAATCCATATGAGAGCTGAGGTTATCTGTAAAAATTTAATGGCAAACCATCAGTACTTCCACATCCATATCAGATTTTCCATCTTTTTTAAACCTGGAAATGAAAGTTGGGCATTGTGAGTTTAAATTTTATAGAATGAAATGTCACTGATGGGAAACTGTCTATTTATTACATTGTGAATTGTGTTCCAATGAAAACCACAAAACTCTTATTTTAATGGGTGAGCATTATTAAGTTTGCATTTAAATTAGTTCTAAAATACTTGTGATGACCTAGTACAAAAATAAGAATGGGACTTGTTTGTTTGCTTCATATGAGCTGTAAATCTCTGAGTAAGGAATGAATTTGAGTAATTGTGCAGAAAATAATAAACAGAGAGCACACTTCACATTGATAAAGGGCCAGGGTTTTATTATAGCTCACTAATATTTTATTTCTGAGCATGACAGCTACTTTTTTCCCCCTTCATCTCTGAATATTTTAATATCTTTAAAGCTAAGTCACCTCAGATGGGACCTTTTTTTTTTCATTTGTTGTCACAATAAAAAACGATAATAATGCAGGCTTTCCCCTAGTGTATTATAAGCCTGGCGGCCCGCCATGCTTTACCAGTCCCCCCCAGGCTAAGTGTTGCTTGTTTATGTTTTAGGAAAATAATGTATTAAAAAAATGCCTTTTTTTTAAGCCGGATTGCGGTTGCTCTGAGTATTACACTACAGGAGCAGGTTTATTCCTAAAGGATAGGTTTATCATAGATAAGTTTATAGTTTATGCATTTAAAGCCGGCAGCGTGCGGACCAATAACCACCTCTGCTCTTTGCCTCGCACGCTGCCGCTGCTTTACCTCACTTTACCTCAGCGGAATCGCGCGCATCTCCTTTCAGTCAAACTGGACACAGGCTGACCTGTATAGATATTTACATCGACTTACTGTGAGGAATTATGTCTTTTTGGAGAACATACGTGGTTAGAGTTTAAAACCCGCCGCATTAGCTCTGGTTGTGCAGCTGTATGTGAGCTGCAGTAGTTTAATTGGCCAACATAAAGAGCGATAAGATATAATTGCAGTTTATTAAATTGTATTTCTTAACAAACTCAAGATTAAACTCACAGCATCAGATTGTTGCCGTGGTAACAAAACAATCTATCTATGAATATTGTTCTTTGCAGTTTTACAAAGTAAACTTGCCAGCTCCTTAAAATCTTACATTTAAATGTTAAACAATTTATAATTTGCATAATTTGTGTATGCTGAAACCCTGATAATGGCTTACCTGAAGTGACAGTTTAACAAGTTGCTATATAAATATTAACTTGTCTGTTACTGCGTGTGTGTGCGTGTGTGTGTGTGTGTGGGGTGGAGGGACTGGAGCATATGGGTATCACATACATTTCAGCTTACAATCTAGGTACTAAAAAAGTATATCAGAGAATCCTGCGCTCATAACCCTTGCCTCTAGATCGATGTTCTCCAGAACGCAAACAAATCTAAAATTAGCAACCCTATATGTGCTCTGGCTTGTCAATGTATGCCAGGGACAGAAGTCCATAAAGGTCATTGCCCTTTTTTCTCCTTCAACACGCATTTTACTGGGTTATTTAATTATTAAATTAAGTAGAAAACCAAACTTATCTGAAATGAATCTGAAGGTTAGTAAAAGTCATTTGACATTTTTCAAAAAAAGAAAGAAAAATGTAGCCAGTCCTCCAGCAATATCACAAACGCACGTTAGCTGTGAGTTTTGGCATAAAGGAACCTGGACGTGCACTTTGCTAAAAAAATAACAAAAAGTAACAAAACTTATCAGACTTAAGTCTGTTTCTGAAGTGTGCTCTCCTTAATATTTCATATATTTGAACCTTACATGGTGCAAAGTATGTAAACTATAACGAGATTTTAATGTGAACTGAGGAGGGTTGCTTTACATACACACGTGCATGCTTGAGGCCTTCCAGTGAAACACAGGACCCTGTTACCAAGGGTGAATGGTGACAAAGGTCAACATTAGGGTGCAGAGAGAGAAAAAAAAAAGAGCCAAAGGTGGACAATAAATAACAACAGCTGATTACTGGTGCAATGAACTGAAAGTGAAAATGACCCACGTGTTAAAATGAAATCACAAATCATAACGATTGGTTACACACTTCCTGTTAGATTTCTTCAGAATACGTGATTCGATAGGTGGATAAAATTGCATGCAGAAATCAAAATTATTACAGTGCGATTGTTTATTATTATTAGTATTATTTTTTTTTTTTTAAATAAACATATACATAAATCGCAATTTGCAAACACGTTACTTCAGTTTGTCAACGTGTATCTTCTGGAACAAATATTGGCCTGAAAAATAAAATAATGTACCAGGCTCCTTGAAAAAAATATCTATGAATGAATCATATCGTTGCCAGCAATACCACTCCTGTATCTTCTTATAAGCGCTGGTAAACGCGCTTGCGTAACGTCTCTTAACGAGGAAATTGTGGTTCCAGGAAAACAGCTTCTTGGTATGTGCACCCCCGTAGATGAGCTTGGACCTAACATGTTAGAAACAGCGTCATAGAGCTGTTCAGAGGCGGTCATGACGTGAAAATGGTGGCGTATACAGGAGCTAAAGCAAGGCCAGTTCACACCGCAGTGCCCGTCCAGATGCTGGTATCGGATGAGAAATATCACCGGCCTAGTGGCGACTCTGCTTGTCTTCCACGCAACATGGAAACAGATAACGTGGCCTGTATGAAACATGGTGGTCGAACTCACCTTGCGTCTTTCATTCAGGTGATTTTTTGCCCCCCTCGCGCTCACAACTGCTTATGGTTTCCAGAAGTCACACGCCGAACCGCGTATGTTGCTGGAGTCACAGCCATGTCGTTTCATTTTAAACAGGCGAGGAGACGGCAGCAGCCAGCCTCCCGCTTCGCGTTCACCACTGACAACAGCGACGACGACACCAGCCGGCGGCGGGGACGCGGCTCGGAGCCCGGGGCAGGTTCTGCTGTGTTTAACGCGACTCCCAGCCGACAGGAACTGTGCATAACTGCTGCAGCAGAGGTGCAGATCGCGCAGCTCGACGCTCGACTTTACAGAAGTGCTGCTGGATGGGTGGGGGGGGCTGTACATGACGGGGTGGGAGGTGGAGTTTTTGCGTGTGTTTTCAGTCGCACGAGAGTGTGAGGCGACTCTCTTATTTCGTTCTCTCGTTTCATTCAAGCTCTTAAAGACGCACGCTCTGTACAAAGGAGTATCGACTTTCCTGGGTTCATATAATAGTAATAATAATGGAAGAACATCCCGCATAGACGCAGTAAAACATGAAATGAGACCACGACAACCCAAGGGATAAATAAGATTGAGTTAAAAACACATAATGCTAAATGGCCACAATAACAGTAGGACTGGCTGCATAGATAGATTCAAGTTGACCAGGTGGAAAATGAGAAAATACTACAAATGGGTCCAAGGGGGGAGGAGGGGCATCTTAATGTCTTTCAATAAAATAAATAAATACATACCATACATAATAAAAAAAATACAGAGGCCCCTATAATATGCACATATATAGATATAACAATAACCGCTCACCTTTTTCAGACTAACCATTTGCTCTTCGTTCCTACTGAAAAGCTTTAACTATCAATTAAATGAAAGAACAGTATGTTCAACATGTTGAACATACTTCATTTGCTTCATGAGCAACGATATAGCTGACTGTGAAGATAACATCCACTGCAACAAGTTCATTTTGTTGGTCATGTCAAAAACAAACAAGCCTGTCCAACATTTTAGGTTTTTTGTTCGGATTGTAATTGACGAACTAAATCATGTAAAAGAATAACAGAAGCAAATACAAATTGCGTGTAACAGAACTAAGCAACACAACTTTCAGAACAGCTTAAAGTTTAAGTGGATATGATCAATCAACTCCCCACAAGATGCCACCCTGGGTGGTTGCCCATGTCACCCATATTAGAAACCATCACCGATTATCATCAATGCGGACATGACGCTTGATGCCCTAGCTGTTTTGTGATGTTTATTGTTGAAGATGCTTTTGAAACTAACTACTTTATTCGCATGAGATACTGCAAAAGTGTACTGTAATTTTAAATGTTTCCATTTTACCGGGTCACATGGATTGTTTTCAGCAAAACATTTTGCTTACATCGCCTGTGGTGTGGGACGTTTGACAAAACTTATGTAAGCTTGAAATATTGGGGGAGATTAAAACGAAAAAAACAAAAGGCTAGTCAAGACCGGCAGTGAGAGGGAGAGGAGAAACTGTTACTGACTGAAACAATCGTTTGAAACTCCACTACCATCGGACCAACCAGCTTTCACCCACGCAACACACAGTATTTATAAGACACTGTGGTCACTATTTTTTCCTGGCGGTTTTATGTCATTTTTTTTGTCGTTTCTGTGACGTGTTCTCTGTTGAAGTAGTCTTTAAGATTATCATGCTGTACAGACAGCAACTGCCACACATCTGCAAAAACTGCCCGTATTCTGTCACGTTTTCGCATTTTATTCGCGCAAGGATTCACGGGTAAACCAGGCAACCAACAAACATGCGACGTATGACGTACGCAGAGACGCTACGTTTATTTTTAATTTTTTTCTACATAAATAATTGTATAATTTCATGCAAACTGAGACGTCTGTTTTTCTCTTGTAAAGGAATCATCTTATTTTATTTGCATACATGACTAAATTGTTTTTTGGGGAGATCATTTTTTTTCTTTTTTTGTGGCTTTTTTTTTTTTTTTTTTAAACTGAAAATCAGAAAAGTGTATAGCAGCGCGCCCCCACCCCCACCACCCAGAAAATACTACATTTGAATCAAACTAAATCAAAAACCTTATTTCAAGCAGTCCGTGATGCAGTACCGGTTAATGCCACACGGAGGTGCTAGAAGTTCATGTCGCTAGACTTGGATGGACTCCAATGAATAGATCCCATCTCAATTTTACATTACGTGTGTTGTTCTTCAGTGTGCTTAGCAGTTACATAAGATTCTGGAAAGTTAGCTGATCTAGTTATTTTGTTGGATTAATTCCCTTGCCCCCTGTGTCACTTTCTCTCTCCTCAACCTGCCTTCTGCTCTCCCCACACCTGGAACCCCTTAGTTCACCAGTCCAGGTCTTTTGTTCAGCAACTATTCCTTTTGTTGGAATTTAAAACCAAAGTGTGAGCAATCGGCAAAAACTATCTAGCAGAGAAGAGCTAAGAAAGATTACTGCAAATAAAAGTGAAGCGCTTATGCATATTTAAAGCTTTCGTGCATTTCTCGTCGCATACGATTCCACGTTTGACATCGTTTAATAATTGGGTATTTCAAACATTATACTTCATTCTCACAATAGTCATGGTGGCTATTTTGAAGAGCAGCAGTACGTGATTTCGTCAAAAAGAAAACATACGTGATATAGATACACCATTTATTATTCATATGGAAATACAAAAAATAATATATATACTTTGATAAATATGGTGAAATCAACATACAAACGTGTATATTTGTATATAAAAAATACTAATAGTGTAAATCAAGCTCTGGAAATCTTCTGCTGAAATAGTTTAATTAGACAGTACAAATGACCATGTTCTTGTTTCATCATGTGAAAACAGAACTTTTATTCATATGATACCTTTCTACTTTAAAAGCAGCAAAGAAACCACATATACATTATACAGCTTGGATATAAACTTTGGTCAACAAAATAACAAGGAAATGTAAAGCTAGGTGACCGGTAAGAAGCTACATAACAGTTATAAACTGGCTTTAATAATCACCATGATCATTTAAAACAGAACATTTAATTATTGGTAATAAATGCCATGCAATGAAAGCTAGTGGATGAAAGCAGCACAATGAGTCAGATTTTATTAGTAGCACAATGTACCATAGATTTGTCTGCTTCATATCTTAGTAAACATTCAATCCATGGCACGGATTTTAAAGATCACTTCATAAATACAAATACAGAAAGTATACATGTAAAAATACTGCCACATAAAAAACAGCAAAACTAATTGTCATGCGTTGAAGATTAGGGTCACTTGTCAATTATTTTTTAAAATTAACTAAAGCATTCCAGCAAAAATGTACAAATATAATGATTTGTTGTGGCTTTGTGACTCATGTCACCAAGTTTTATTTGTCAAATAAAACTTGATGATCTTTGACGATCCTCTTGTGAAGCCAAGGACAATAATAAAAATCACCAAAACAAACAAACAAAAAAATTGGCTTTGTTTGGGTGAATGCTAAGTCTTTTTTGTTTGTTTGTTTTGCATTATGTGAAGATGTTCCAAGGAATATGACACAGTAATAGCACCTTTGGAGCTACGTTGGGAGCCCTTTATTAATACTGTACACCCAAAACAGAAACCTATCTACCTGATGTGTATTTTACACTCATAATCATATGTAGACATGGATACTGCACAGTTCAGACCTGAGAATGCCATAGCAATAAAACAAGTTAAAAAGGCAGTTCTTTACTAGTGTTTCTTGCATTTTGTTTAAGAAATTATTTTGAAAAACACTTTTGAAGTCTTGACTGAGCACCAGAAAATGAAGCTCATCAATGATGGGCTATAGTCTTGATAGGAAGGATGCAAAATACAACTCCAACTGGAATTAGGGTTCAGTCTTTGCAATAGATTACACTTTTTTTTTTTTTTTCTTTTAGAAAGTATTGTGCTCTCCTCTATAGGCACTGCTGGAGAATGTTTTCAGTAGATACTTAATACTTGGGCCTGCATAAGAGGTCAGCTGAAATTCACTTCAAGGCAGAGCGATGCATCACAGTACCTTTCAGAATGACTTGTGTATTTTTTATTATTATTATTTTTTTTTTAATGAAGTATAGTTTGCATAAAATTGTAGTAATTATAAGCCTGCATGTGTCCACAGATCAACATGAGTGCTCCACCCTAAAAGCTAATAATATTTAGATAATATTTCCTGCTCAGGTCCTGTCTGTCTCCAATGTTGTATTCATATGTCTCAGGCAGAAGTGATGACGAGAAACACAGACCCACTACATATAAGTGGGCATACTATTTTTTAATTAAGCTGCCAGAATGAAGAGCATTTTGTGATGCTCTGTCGGTCACACAAATGGCAAACACCCGAAGTCATTCCTACTGACAGCCAGGACCCTGCTTGCCACTACACCATGAACTGTGTGTATCCTTCCGCCCCGGTGACGATCACATCCATCCAGATCCTCATGGCCTCGGGAGAGGGGGCCACCATGTAGTACACCCTGTCATGAGTCTTAACGCTGAAGGTCAGGGAGGGGTTCGGGCTCTGAAAGAAAATTGTTTAAAATGAGGAGAAACGGCTAAAAAAGAATAAAGGAATCAAATAAAGAAAAGCTCAGGAATGACGATTAGTGAGACCAATTACTCAAAGCCAAGGGTGCATTCAATAAATAGACATGGATGTAACCACATACCTTGTGTGCACTTTTCAAATGATCATAATACACTTCTTCAATAGCTTGAAAGTAAATCACACCCTTCAGCTTAGCCTCATGTTTGTCTGTAGATGAGAAATTACAGAAATATTGCCAAAACGCAAATTGAGTCAAGAAAATCTTTGCATAATTTCTTTGTTTTAAGACATCCACCAACTTTTGGCTATTACTTTTAATCATTGCAGCTTTAAAGCACCATAAGTACATCTGCATAAGCATGCTTTCTGTAGCTACCTGCATAGTAGGACAAAGTGCGACGGTTCCGGTCAAAGACGAACCAGCGTTTCTTCCATGTTTTGATCTTGCCTCCCATCTTGATCAGGTAGCCTCGGCAAGTCTTTTCTGAGATGGATAAGTGGAAGCAGGTGTCTGTGTTGTGACCCGCTGACTCAATGTGAGCCCGCAGGTCAAAGTCGTCCTTCCTCACTGGCAGGTAGCGAGTCAGCGGCCGGGACTGGAGAGGAAGAAGGGAATGAACTGTTTGAAGGCATGATATAATTGCACAAGTGTATTTCATTTGTGGCCAAACATGAGAAACGCCAAAGCCGTAGAAATTCCAAACTATTGGAACAGCCTTTAAAAAGAAGCTTTGTGTCGGTCTATAATGGCTTTTTATTGGTTAAAATGTAAATCAAAACAGCATAATCCTTTGGGAAGTTCTCCATTGCTGGTTTGTGTGGTTAAAATGCTTTTGATTTATTCCACAGTGCACCCACTCTTTCTATTAAATAAATTCTTGGGGAACGGTGGAGCCTGGAAAGTCAGCTCACATCTAGGAATGATGAAAAATCAAAATTAAATGTGTTCCAGTTACGTGCCATTACTATCGATAGCTGGTGCTGTGTGAGCACGATTTCTACAAGTTGATAGCTAATCTTTGGATTACATGCATTCAACCAGAAAAGGAGTAACAATACACAAGTAAATGAGAGAAAGCTACCATTTCACACTTGAGTAAAGAACTTTTTTTAGTGTTTTAAAGACACTGGGCAAACTTTATTCATCGGTAAAGGTAATTTCAAACGGTGAAATACTTAGGCCAACCAAACCTGTGCTGACTTATTCCAGACAAGATCGAAATTATTTAAAATACAATTTGTTGTTTGTCAAACATATACAGAGCGAAAAATTATAAAAATGTTTGTTCAGTAAATAGCAATCCATTTTAGAGTTAACCTGTTTTTTTTGTTTTTTGTTTTCTTTTTGCAGCTTCCTTGCCTGGCCAAAGCCAATAGGGTTTACATACAAAATAAGAAACAGCTACACATGCAAAGAATTTTATTTTTTTTTTACTTGTTTGATGGAAGACCAGAGGATTTAGGATTAGATTTATTTCTTTCTTCTTCACCTGTGCCCTTTGTTTCTCTCTCATCTTCACTTCGCGATCGATGAGTTTCTGACGTCTGCTCGTCTCCTCCTGTAGTCTTTTTTCCAGGTCCTCTCTCCTCCTCCTCTCCTCTTCCAAGGCCTGCTTGCGCATCTCCATTTCTCGTTCCTTAGGGACCATAACAAAAGAGGACATATAAATATGGAAAAACCTCAATATAATAAATCTAAGTAAAATATTTCTGAATGTGAGTAAGCAAATGTGTTGCTCAGTTTAAAGCATTAACAGGAGTGAAAATAAGTGGACATTTTTTATGGCATGTCTTACCTTGTGTTCCAGGAGGCGGTTCTTCTCAGCCTGTGCCTCCCTCAGCATGCGCTCCATCTCCTCTAGCCGGGCCATGTTTGAAGTACTGGCGCTGCAACCCACAGACAAATGAGTTGCACATCAGAAACACAGTGAAACCAACCATCATGTCTTGGTTTAAATAAAACCCAAACAGGTATTTTTACGTTAGTCGCAATTAATATTTCTACATACAATGATAAAGACTCGGGACTCAATGACGTTGAGTCTTGGAAATAATTGTGTTTAGTCTAACCCAAAAGCTGCACTCTCTGTGGAGAATAATTCAGATTATTCCCTGTTTATGTTGTGTCTATTCATGTTGTAGGTCCACTGGCAGAGAAAACAGGATGCCAAGGAAATTTAGGACAGTTCCATCTTTCTCTCTCTCTGACAGAACACAAGACATAGTTTATCATAAGTCTCTTAGTCTGCAGATGGTCCACACATGACAGGCATTCTTGACGAACATCAAAGGCATTTCAGTAGGTCTTTAAATGTGTGGTTTTGTGACTTTAAACCCTTTTTTTTTTTTTCTTTCAATTGCACTGATTCGTATTATGTTTGACAATTTGTTTTTCTGCCAAGCAAAGGCATGGATGCTCTTTCCATCCCTCATTAGGTAAATTCCATAGATTTTTTGGAGCTTACGCTAATCCTAACTTGAAAAATCCTTAATCTAACAAAAACGTACTTTCGACCTCACCAAAACTGAGATGGTCCCTCGCAATAAAACGGTGTAGATTGATTTATGGCCTTCATACATATGTAATGAACTTCCACGAACATTTACAATTTCCTTTTATCTGGAGCCAGAGGGAAATGAATACTCTGTGTTGATGTGTGATGATGTCATGACATAGTTGAGAGGACTGGTCCACATTAGACTTCAGTATACACAAACCAGGGAGATGTGGGGGAGAAAAGTAGTAACAGAAATGACAAAAGAAAACTGAGTGGGAGGGAAGGAAGAAGGTCAAAAATAAATAAATAAATACATAAAAGTATGCAATCTTGTTTCCCGCTCAGTTTCAACCTGTTTTGTTATTTTTTTCGAAATAGATCATTAAATTTCCAGTTTGAAGTCAAATCTGTCCAAATTATATGCTGGTGCAGAAATTTTAGATACAAAATGGTTTCCTGTAGCTCAGAAAAATCATTACTAAAGTTAAATATAAGAAAGTTTGTATTTCTTAAAGTAGCAGTAGCTTTTCAAGGTATTATTTTTTTTTTTTTGTTGTTGTTGTTCAAAATACTGATTCTATATGGCGTTAATAACTTCAGAAAATTTTTCTTAGCATTTCAATTTTGTTGCAGCAGCAACATAGTAGCACTTATTTATTAAATCAGCCCAGTCTTAGCAAAAGTCCTACCTTAATCTATGAGAGGAAAATGTACTCATAGTCATCATGTTGAAGTTCGAATCAAAAACAAGAAGACAAAAAACAATTTCCCAAGTCCCAGAGTAAGCGTTTCGTCCAACACAGGTTCATATTCTACCTCATTCCTTATGGTTCAATTTAAACAGGTCCAGTCCACTCTGAGCAGGTAGATCACAACCCGACAGAAATCAAGCTACATCCAACTGAAAGACATTCTGCTAAATGGATTCAAATCTACTGAAACACGACTGCAGAAGCCAGAGAAACAAGACACGGGCAAAAAAAAAAAAAAAAAAAAAAAAAAAAAAAAAAAAAGTGGAGGGGAGGGGAGGGGGGTTTGAAAAAAAGTGCAGGGGGGAAGCAAACCAAACTTGTGTCATGACCGGTGCGGGGTCCACACC
>CAEGAD010057379.1:0-70166 GCA_903067055.1 Poeciliopsis paucimaculata | reverse complement strand
AATAAAATTCAATGGGTGACCCTAAAACAATGCCAAAGTTTAATAAAACAATTTTGGATTAATTTTTTTTTTTTTTTTTTTTTTTTTTTTTTTTATCTTAAATGCTAAAATTTGTATTTTTTGTACAATTTTAACAATTTTAATCCAACTATTTCAGCCCTAATCATTTGTGCTTAATAGCGTAACTTCAGTTATGAACTTTTTATCCTGTCTCATGAAGCAGGATGTTAACACAAAGTTACCAAGGCTATTTTGTGATGGTATATAATTATATTTTAAGCATGTATCTCTCACCATGCATTTTCCTGAAAAGTTTTGGCAGAGATTTACAGCTAAACTGTAAATCCAGAGAACTAAATGTTGGGCAGGTCAGGGCTGTGCTGTTAAATGTTTCTTTTCATACTAAATGTTGTTCTGCCATCTAAGATGTTGCCAATGCTTCCATTTCTTTCTTTGATGGTGCAAATCTGTCAAGCATCAGGTTCTGGCACACTGCTCTCCTCTTCCTCTGCTGCTTTGCTCCATGTTTTTCCATTTATGTAGATTATTTGTAGCAGAATGTGTTTTGATTTTTTTAGTAGAAAAACATCTTCAGGTTAACCTGAAGAATTGCTTTGCATGGATGAATCCCTTACCATTACTTTAAGTATAGCTGTTTAAATATCAAATTTGATGCTGTAGTAGACGTGAGAAAGAGCATGTTTGCTCCACTATGTTCTTTTCTATAGTATTCATCTACTCTCCTTGCATAACTAAAACAAAAACATTAAGTTGCTTGTGTAAAGATTACAGAAGAATAACACTTAGTGCATCTTAAGATAACATAAAGCACATTTTGTGAAACACAAAGTCCTGTCATATATATGATGAATGCATGTCCTTTGTGATGTGTCCTGATGGCATGTAAATAGATGTATTGCGATGAAGGCTGTAAAACTTACAGAATGCAACCCATTACGGATTAAGTCACTTTTTGTTGTGGGGAATTGAGCTACTTTGTTTATTTTCCATTTTTACTGACCATCTTGGACTGAAATTTCACTATTCTTCACACAGTATGGAAATTCTCCCAATAGTCATAGTAATATTGGCCAAATCAATCAGATAAGTTAAACTCCTCTGCCCATTTGGCTTATCAGACTGAGCGAATCTTCATTAGAAGAGCACCTGCATAGTTTAGATAGATCATTTTTAAGTAGGATGCTTTTATTTATTTATCTATTTTACATATTCAAAAATTTTTTTATTGCCTGACTATGTTAGCTAGAGAATGTCCCATGTGCTACAGTATCAGATGTGAAGGTGTTGGTGAACCAGTATTTGCTATAAGTATGTTTGTACACAATGGAAAGGCAAGTCAGATATTCTATAGCAGTGTTTTGCACATCCTTAAACAAATAAATTTCATTAAAAAAAATGTAAGTTGGCCTTAAATACGCTAAAGTCTTAAATTTTGTTGTGGCAGGACTGTTCAATCTTTTATCTAGGCTTTTTTTTTTCTTCTACCTGACTTTTCTGTCAAGTAGAAGTTTGAATCAAGCACAGATGTCTTTGTTGCATTCTGTGACACGACTAGGCTGCTAATATACCCTTTCTAGCTAGCAAGCTTTTTTTACGTCTATCATGGATAATCCCCCAGTTAGCTGGGCAATGTTTCTTTTTTCCACTGGCTCAGTATGAGCTAATACGATCCACCAGTTGTCCTCTGTATTTCAGGCTTAAAAAGTCTTAAATTTGACTTGCTGAAAACTGCAGGTACCCTGCAGATTGTGATGAGTGTTTTACTAAAGCACTTGTTCATTCTTCAGTCATTTATATCTGGAAAAACAAACCATATTTCACTCAGGTTAAACAGTGTAAAAATAAAATCAAAAGCAGTTTCCACATGCAGGACTCTTCACTCTTCTTGCTGTTACTTGGTGTTTCCTTTTTGACTTTGTTTCGATTCATTTTGCATTTCTGCATGACCTACACAGAGAACACACACCCTGTGTGTCGTCTCCCTTTTCTAACTTTGACCACTGAGCACACATGTGCATCTAATGCACATTATTTTATTAAAGGGAAGCCTCAAAGTTCAAAAGATATTTAAATAAATAATATACCTTTGCAATATAGCTAGCATAAGTCTTATGGCAAATTTGAGTTCATTTTCTATTGAATCTTTTAAGATACATGCATGACCGACTCTACCTGCTGGTAAACTTGGGGAGGGAATTCAGTGTCTAAACTGGAATAACATTTTCTAGAAATTCCTCATCATTTTTATCTGTACAAAAAGAAACTTTTTTTTTTCTTTGAGATTCATTCCCGCTGTTTCTGACTTCTTTCTGATCAACTTGCAGCACTCGCTGACTATCGTTCGACAGTCTGGTGGGCTTGGTATCAGCATTGCTGGGGGAAAAGGATCTACGCCTTACAAGGGAGACGACGAGGTGAAAAACCCACAAGATTGGGATAGCAGAGGTAAAATGCAAGCTGTAGATATTAAATATTCTCTTCGATTGTTTTTTTTTTTAAGGGAATCTTCATCTCCAGAGTATCAGAGGAAGGTCCTGCAGCAAGAGCAGGAGTGAAAGTGGGAGATAAGCTTCTAGAGGTAAAAATTAGTTTGGCACAAATAGATTAAAAAAGTTTCTGTTCAGGCATTTCAAAGGTTTTACCCGTTTCTCAGGTGAACGGAGTAGACCTCCATGAAGCAGAGCATCACACTGCAGTTGAGGCTCTCCGCAGCTCCGGGGCAGCGGTTTCCATGACGATACTACGCGAGCGCATGGTGGAGCCCGAGAACGCCATCACCACCACACCACTGAGGCCCGAGGACGACTACTTCCCACGGGAGAGGCGGAGCAGCGGCCTCACCTTCAATCTGGAGAGTAGTCCTAGCGGACCCCGGCAGAGGTTCTCCACGTGCCTGATCCGGAACGACAAAGGCCTTGGGTTCAGCATCGCCGGGGGAAAAGGCTCCACACCTTACCGCACAGGAGATACTGTAAGAAGCACCTAAATACAGCAGGGCTTGTACAATTAATCAGATTAATAAATTATTGAAAGACTTATCAACCAATTTAGTAATCGATTGATTGGTGTATATGAACTCTAAAATATGTCATTTTCCGAAAAACAACAGCAATAATTAAGCTAAAACTATAATAAAAGACAGCTTTTTTATTTTATTTTAGTTGAAAAAAACTTTTTCTGTAAATATCCTCACATGGTACTCAGGTACCATGTGAACCTGAGCTTCAGGTTCACATGGTACAAATTATATAAAATTCTCCCATTTAGTACATTTGCTGTAAAACCATTGATTGTTTAATTGAAAAAATTAACAGCTCAGTTCTACAATCTATTAATGTTAAAGCAGAAAGGACTTATTTAAATATTTATTTAGCTGCTATGCTATTGCATTTTAGGCAATGAAATATTTTTTTGTTAAAAAAAAGAAAATAATTTTTTTATTTGCATTTTGTACATATTTTCATTGTTGTGTAAATTAAGCTTAAGAGTTTAAGGAACAATCTGCAGAATGTCCTGTTTTGAATCTGATTAATTGATACTAAAACAAAAGTTAGCTCCCATCCTAGAATTCACTATGAACACTGAACAATCATTGTTTATTAAGACCATAAATGGCAAATAAAGTGGAAAATTTACGCAGTTTGGTTGGAAAACCTCAGTTGATTTACTTCCAGGTCAGAAACTATACTGAAGTCGTAAAAAGCTGCAGACGCAACCAGTTGATAACCAGAAAATACTAAAGGGTGAGAATCGTTTAGGAAGTTGGGAAGCCGCTCTAACAGGAACTGTCACAGTGAGCGATATCCATCTTCTCTGTGCTTATTCCCGCCACAGCGTCTACAGTCATCTCCGCGGTTACAGAGATATGAATAGCCAGCCCTGAAACTCGAGCGGTTCACTGTAATTAGATGTGGTGAGTTCGAGACTTGGACCAGTGCAGCTCAGGAAGCACAGAGAGAAAAAAGGAAAGGACGTGCAATTTTAGGCAGGTTGGACTGTAAGTGTTGGGTGTTTTTCTAAGTTTTGTTTCTTAATGCGTACTGTGGTGTGTTTTATGGCTGGTTGATCGCTGATTGTGGTGCAGCAGTGTTTGCTTTGGCTAGTAGCTCAAAACAATGATGTCTAAAGACATGATGAAGGAATGTTTTACTTTTATTAGAGTGAAAAATATTAGGGTTTTTGTCAAGTCGGGATTGGATTTTATAAAAACTTTCAATTCCAGATTTTTGTCTGGAATTGATTCAGGGTTGAATATTGTCTCACATTTTCCTAAGGTAACGGAGGTATCTCAACATTTTAGCCTTTTGCACCAAACATTTTACTTCCAAAGTTATCCAATTTAATCATTAAAGCTCAGGAACTCACAGAACATGACTAGTATATTGTTTCAAAACGGTTCAAAAAGGTAAAGGTAATTTTATTTGTATAACACATTTTTAGCAACAAGGCAATACAAAGTGCTTTACAGGAATTAAAAGGAAATCCAAACAAAATAATAAACCAAAGCAAAGAGAAAAATAATCTAATGTTGATCTAAAGTATGTAAACTAGGTGTACTTGTTCTGGGTTGCTAGATAAGTATGCTCTGGTGTAATTCCATGACTGGGTTGGAAGAACAGGAGCCTAAAAAGTAGTCCAATAACGTTGATCCAAAGTATAAAAATATTTCCTAGTTCATGTTATCTAAGGCTCCTGAAACAAATATGAGCAGAAGTGACAAAAAGAGAGGATTTAAAATTTGTCGCCGTCTGTCCGATTTTCAGGGAATCTACATTTCCAGGATTGCTGAGGGCGGAGCGGCACACAGAGACAGCACGCTGCAAGTCGGCGACAGGGTGATCTCTGTGAGTAACATCGCTTTTTTTGTTTTCACGTTATTTATTTTGTACCACAAAAGTACGATATTTAGTCAAAAATGTATATTTTATGACAAAACCTATGTATGGATGTATGTATTTATGTATGTATGTATGGATGGATGGATGGATAAAACCATAAACTGTAAAAACTAATCTTGCCAGCTTTTCTTTGCAAGAATATTAAACTAAGATTTATATATAATAGCAGGGGATGACACGGTGTGTAACTCCATTCTGCTATTCTAAAGCATAGACGAAATGTTACTCTAGTGATTGATCAGGATAGTGTTTCCAAGAGAAAGTAGATCATCATCCTTGGCTTTACTCTGAGATTTCCAACACTTCAAATGTAGCATGTTCTTTCATGGAGGTGGAAAGCTTAAAAGAATAAAAACAGAGAACCTTTACAGAAACACATTCACAGCCATCATGTTGTTTGCTGAAAACTTCACTTATGGTGTAGCATTCATGCCAAAAACTATTAACAGTTGACGTTGTTTCTGCTGCCAATGAATGCAATGATTCTCTTTTCAAGTCCTGCTGCCTTGGATGTGTTTTGCTTTCTTTGGCGGTTTCTCCCATCTTCCTCCTCTGTTTTTGTCTCTCATTTGTAATCACACGCCACCCCTTTGCATGCTCACTAACTCTGAGCAAGCCTCCTTGCTTGCTTGGTGGTGGGTGTGGTGTTAGGCGGTGTTGCTCTGCTGCTGAGGTAGATGGGTGTCACGTCACCGCAGCAGCTGAGCCTGTCAGCCCTGTGGTAAGAGCTGTTACTGTCGGGTCAGTGCTGACCTCTGCTGGTCAGGATGGAGCAGTGTGCGGTTTTACCAGGCTGTAAAACGTATGCAGTATCTTTAAAGATGATTTACTCTCTTGGATGGTTTACCTTCTTTATTGCTTTTACAAATCAATCATGAGAAATATTACGTGACTTTTTCAACAAAGAACAAACAAGAAAAACTCTTAATGTTGAAGTAAAAACTGCTTTCTGCAAAATAACTTGCTTATTTATTTCAAACATATTTATACTTCAAATTCCATGATATTTAAATAACTTTGAGAAGGAGATGAGCATAAACTTATTTGAGACTGCTCTCTTTCCTATGTATGTCTTTCTTTACTCATTATTCTATGTTTTAAGTGAAACATAAAAACAGAACAAAGCGATAACATACATTTCTTTCAATCCAACAAACATCCCCCAAAAAACAAACACAATGTTTAAACAGCACATCACCACAAACACACCATCCCTTCTGTGAAGCACGGTGGTGGCAGCATCATGCTGTTGGGATGCTTCTCAGGAGCAGGTCCTTCATTTAGGCAGAAGCTAAAATGAAAGCAGCAAATTTGTTTCTAAGTACAACTTCAGAGAACTGTTATAACGACTCAAAGCAAGTTGGAGGTTTGGGAGTAGCCCAGTCAAAGCCCAGACTGATCTTCAAGCTCCAATCTGACGGAGCTTGAACAGTTTTGCAAGCAAGAATAGAGTAAAATTGTATCATTGAGATGTGCAAGCCTGTGTTAGTGGCCAAAAGGTGAATCCATTAAATGCAAATTTGGAAGGGAGTAACTTATGCAATTACTTATTTAAATGTTACGTATTTTATGATACTTGTCATTATTTTAAAAAAAAAAAGGGTTTTAGCCCTTTAACTTTTGTCAAAAAAGCCTGATTTTGTTGATAAAAAGCAGTAAAAAGGGGGTGAATACTTTTTAAAAGCACTGAATGTAATGGTTGCCTTTCTTGACTTAAAAATAAACATTTTGGAGAGAACTTTGTCTCCTACTAGTGCCTTAAGTGAACAAAGGCAAGAATGAATCTTAAAGTAATCAGAATAAAAGATGACATCATGAACTTTTGAGAAGTTCCTGGATTTTGAAACAAACTGTCGCTTGCCGCTTCTCTACCAGCAGCATCCCTCTGTTGAATCCCTCTGTTTTCCTGCTGCCCTGTTGGCTCTTCTTCACATAAATTAGCACAGAGTATTTGCCAAAATTTTTGTTTTAAAAGATAAAAGTGTGGCACTGGCTTGCAAAAGTATTCATACCACTTGAGCTTTTTCACATGTTGGCACACTCATCCCATGAACAAACTCAAAGTAGGACGTAATTGATCGTGCAACTCTGTTGGATAATTCCGTTTTTTTAATTCTTCTTCGCGAAATATTTCAGTCATAGTTAGATTGGATGGAGAACGAACATTTCCTAAGCTTTCCTCAGATTATTGATCGATTTTTGAATCAACTCTGACAATATTCATACGACACAACTTTTTGTTTATAGACCAAAAATTTAACTTTTTCATCCTTCTAGATCAGTGACTCTCTATTATCTTCTGCTATCTTAAATTTTAAGTTGTTGCATCTCATTTTAAGTCTTCTAAAAAATTCAGTTTTTAAACTTATTTTTTAATATTTAATCAAAACTGCTCAATCTGTGATTCTCAAAAGAGAGAAAATACAAACGATGTTTAGTGTAAGCAAATTAAAGCTGTATTAAACTTAAATTTACTTGTCATTGTCATCAGCTTATTCCTTTTCAAAAAGTAACACAGATATTTAACATGCTTGTGCAAAATATGCATCAATATTACCTATATCATAGCTTATCAGAAGAGATGAAAAAGGACATTTTGCATTCACAGTAAACTCAAGAGTTAAGTAGACTTGGTTGAATTTCCTGTCCGATTGGTTGCAAGGAGTTATTAGGACCAGACTAAAAGTTTTTTTAAATTAATATTATGTGAATAAAGTCATAATTTTATGAGAATAAAGTGATAATTTCATGAGAACTTTTACATAAAACTTTGTAAATAAGAAAATACTTCAGCATTGGTTGCAGGACTTTGAAATGATTCTGAAAATGAGTTTCAAAGAAAGAACCACATTCTTGCCCAGCTGATTATATCAGATCTTGATAACTCATTCATAGATTTTTCTCATTAAAATAACTTTTTTCTTGTAATTTTATGACATTTTTTTAAGATATAATTTTGTCTTTATTCGGCTAATATTTGATGTATTCTCCCTGGAAAGCTTTAAGGGGTTTGAACACTTAAGCAAAGTCTTTACATCCTGGCATACAGTAATGAATGATAACATGCTGAATCCAGTGGCAGCTTGATATTTTCGGTTTGGTTTGTGGTAAATTTTCATCCTGTTGGTCGTAAATGATCCCTGGGAGAATCCTGGTGGGCTCACACCTCCTCCATGGTTGGTTTCACTGTCGATCCAGATCAATGGTGTAGACATGACAGAGGCCAGGCATGACCAGGCAGTAGCGCTCCTTACCGGCACCTCCCCCACCATCGCGCTGCTGGTGGAGCGAGACCTGAGCACGCCGGGGGGCTCTCCGGGTCAGAACCGGGCACGGGCCCACTCCCCTCCACCCCCAGAACCCTCCGCCTCTCCAGACCAAGATGAGGAAGGCCTTCAGGGGAACCACATGGGGAAGCTGGAGGACGAGTATCCCATTGAGGTGAGACGACACCATATTCTCATCTTGTTGGTCGAGTTTTTCTAGATGTTTTAGTGAAATGCTGCAAAAACCTTATTGATGCTTCGTTGCCCCGTTTCATCCCTAATGCTGTTCAGCTGCAGAGAAGATGGTGCATGGTATGAAGGCTTGTTGTGATAAGAGGAGTGTGCTTTTTGCTTTTAGCCTATAGAGATGTTGTGTATCCAGCACAAAACAGACTTTAAGTTTATTGATTCTTTTGTCAAATTCACACAAACAGGAGGTGACCTTGGTGAAGTCAGGCGGTCCTCTGGGACTGAGCATCGTTGGAGGCAGTGACCATGCCAGCCACCCGTTCGGCATCAATGAACCTGGGGTCTTCATCTCAAAGGTGCTGCCACTTTTTATTTATTTAAAGGGGACATATTGTGCAAAATTCACATTTTACGTGTTTTTTTTTGTTTTGTTTTTTTTATTGTTATATTTGTGTTTGCTATGTCCCTGCCTATACAGAATACTATGATAAGACATTAGTAGCAGTAGTAAATGGTATCATATAATAGTGAGTTGAAGCAGACTTTTTTAGTTAATTTGTGTTGTTTTAGTTTGGTGCTGGAAAAGTTTAAAAATTTACCTTGATAATACTTGAAATATTTTGGTTCTGCTTTCAATCTCTGCTTCTTGCTCCTTCAGGTGATTCCTCACGGTTTGGCATGTCAAAGTGGCCTGCGAGTCGGCGACCGCATATTAGAGGTGAACTCCATCGACCTGCGGCACGCCACGCACCAGGAAGCCGTGCGGGCCCTGCTGGCCAACAAACAGGAGATCCGCATGTTGGTGCGAAGGGATCCTTCGCCGCCGGGGATGCAGGAGGTTCTGATCCAAAAGCAGCCTGGTGAGAAGCTTGGGATTAGCATCCGTGGAGGAGCAAAAGGTCATGCTGGAAACCCCTTTGATCCCACAGATGAGGGCATCTTTATCTCCAAGGTAACAAAACAGATTTATCCATGTCCATTATTGGTTTTGGAAGTTTTTATTTTTTCCTGTTGAATAAACGTTCATTGGGTTTCCACAGCACAAGGCTTGTTTCACAACTTCTATTTATATGCAACAGAGTTGAATTCTGGTCATCTCTACAATGGAATATTAAAGCCAGGCTCTAATTTTAAAAAATTACAATAATAGTCGTATGACAATAGAGTCAAAATAATACGAGAATAAAGTTGTGATATTACCAGAAAAAGTTTAGATATTGCCAGCATACGGTCATAATTTTATGAGAACTCCACATAAAATATAAAAAATTTAAATGTGTAATGTTGTCCATTTTGTGAATGTAATTCTTAATAAAGATACTTAATTGTTTAAGACATCAGCATCAAGTTATCATTATTAGTGAGCAAACAGCTGAGCTGGTTACCTCAGATCCTGATAATCAGCTTTTTTCCTCTTTATTTCTCTAAATTCCTGACAAATTTCTCTAAATTTACCAGGAAATTTGGAGAATTTTCTGGTAAATTTTTTAAATTTATGAAGAAATGCATTTTTCCTGATAAAATTTCATTTTTTTTTCTGCTAATAAATCTGTTCTCGCGCTTTAAAAAATTATCATACCTAGCTGTAATTCTGTGTCATACAACTCAGAGCAGAGCCACATCACCCAGTCTTATCAGCCAGTTTGGAAATATAACGCTCGTTTTGTCTTCAGGTGAGTTCGACCGGCGCAGCAGCCAGAGATGGACGACTGCAGGTCGGCATGCGCATCCTGGAGGTGAACAACCACAGCCTGCTAGGAATGACCCACACAGAGGCAGTCAGAGTGCTTCGTGCGGTCGGGGACTCTTTGGTCATGCTGGTGTGCGACGGTTTCGACCCACGGAAAGTCGCAGCTGTTGAGGTGAGCTCTCAGAAAACACTTTGGTCAAGGAAAAGCTGCATCTGAAATGACTGAGAGTGTTTTTGGTGTCAATTTAAAACATTTTACCACCAAACCAAAATCTGCACATATTTTCTGGCTGTTAATAAATGTTTGAAAATTTTTACCTACTGATACCAGTTTCTGCAGATTAAGATTTCTCTTCAAGAACTTTAAATGACAAGTAAATAAAATCTGTATTAAAGTTGAACAATTAAACCATCTTCCCAAGCTTAAAATTGAATAATTTCCCCAAACAAATCAGAGTTGTGTTGCCTCCCACCACCTGCATTTGGACGAGGGGGCATCTTAGCACAGAAAGGGTTTTTCTGATGAACTTAGGTGAAATGAATGTGTTCAGTTTCGATACTAAGGGTGCATTCACACCAGCTTTGCTTAGTCTGCTACTCCTGGTGCAAGTTTTTCAAACTGTTTAGTTCCTTTGCCACATTCATTACATTTCATTGCTGAAATGTAATGAATGGTCCAATCAAACCGAGTCTACCAGACTATCAGATGTGAAAAAACTCTAAGAGTGTCAGTCTAGAGGAACAGTTGACATTATTACTTTCAAAAACTTCTGGCACATTTTGAGCTCTATTTTTACGAGTTCACCAATTCTGAAAGTAGCCGAGTTCTTGTCCTCCTTTTGTCCTTGTATGATGTGCATGCTTCTGCATTCCTGAAAATATATGAAACAATTCAATTGAAAATATGTAACAATTCAAAATACTCAATTACAAATCTACGTGACTTTTTATTCCAGGCGTCTCCTGGGATCATCGCCAACCCGTTTGCAACCGGCATCGTACGCAAGAACAGTATGGAGAGCATCTCCTCCATAGACCGAGACCTGAGCCCAGAGGAGATGGAAATCATGCAGAAGGTACGATGCGCTGAATGAGTCCACCACGTAGCAACCAGAGTCAGATCTTTGTATTACCCCAGACGAGCGCTGCTGTTTTCCAGTCAGCCCATGCATCAAATGTTTTGTGCAGCTATTCTGCTGCAGCAGCAGTTTGGTGTCAGCAGGTGGAATTTGGCTATAGTTCCCCTCGCTCCGCTTGTGAACACACTTATGCTGCCACAATGCGCCAGCACAGTTGTTTATTTTGCCAACTTTAGGTAAACATGTCCTGTCCTGCTGAAGTTTGCTGCATAAAAACCTGCGAACTGAAGTTGAAATTTTATATTTTCTGGCAGGAGTCTGAGATGGTCAGAGAGACATCGCAGTGGGAGCGAGAGGAGATGGAGAAAGTGGTGAGTGAAACATTTAGTTGGATGAGAAAGATACAAATATATGAATCGGTATAAGTTTTCTTAGCTGAGAAACTGGATGAATGAAGCTTCCTGTTTGTGGGTTTTGTTGGAGAGTTTGTTCCTGCAATGTTTCACCTTGCATGCTTTTTCTGCTCCCATAGAAACGTGAATAGTGTACTTTGTAATCTGTGTGATTTCTACCCTGCTGTTTTTCTCTCTCACCTGTCCTTCTGGTGTGTTTGGTGCGGCACATAATCATCCAATCATCCCACTTCCTTCCTTTCTGTTTCCCCCCCACCCCTCTGTCTGTAACACTCTCCTCTTTAAACAATCTGTCTTCATCGTATCGCTCCGTGTGGTGGTTGTGTGTCTTCCTCTCTGCACTCTGCTCCTCCTCTTCCTCTCATGGTGAAGGAGCGTATGCGTTTGGAGCGTGAGGAGGCAACTCGCCTGCTAGAAGAGGAGACGGAGGTGAGACCCTGCTCAGACAAACTCGTTGTCTGAATGCAATATTAGACCAAGTGGGGCTGCAGATATCGCTTTACGCTCAGTTTACTGAAGAATGTCCAAATTTTTGTTGTGGCAGAATTCATTCAATCTTGTATGTAGTTTTCTTTGTTTCTTGCAGAACTTTACTGTCAGGCAACAGTTTGAGTCGCACGCAGACAACTTTATTACGTTCTCTGATTCAAAACAGTCGGTATACTCTTGCTAGCTACCCAGCTAGCCTTTTTTGCGTCTCTCATGGGTAAAATGTATTCATTGTTGGCTGGTCGATGTTTGTTTTTGTCAATGATTTGCTTCTTATGTGCCAGCAGGATCCCCCAATATTTATATTTTGTCGGTTTTAAATTTCATTCAATCTGGCATTAAAAAGGTCTTAAAAAGTGTTAAGTTTTAATTACTGAAACCTGTGTATAGACTGATTTTGTTCTAAATACTTTGTTTTATTTCTCCTCAGAACCTTGGCACTGGACCTTTAAAACTTGACTACAAAACCTTGGCTGCTCTCCCCACCACCAGCCTCCAGAAAGTGAACAGGGTGAGTCCTTGTTTTTTTTTTGTTTTTTTATTTTATCATCAGGTTTCGCCTCAAACTAACATAATTCACCCAGGATGGATTTAACTTTTTGATGTGTTTGAGAACGAGGTCATTGCCTTTTGGGATTCTTTGACTGCGTGTGGCCTTGGTCAGAGGTTAAGAATAAACGCTCTTGGTATATGTCACGTTTGATCCGGAGCTGGACCTTTTTAAAGGAGAACCGAAACCCCTCCAAGGATTGCTGAATGAAGAACCTTGTCGTGATTTAACTAAACCACAAAGACGTAAAGAAGAAAAGCCATAATAAAGAACTGAAGGTCTACAACATGAATATTTTGCGTCAGAATAAATCGTGACAGAGAGTGGGCGAGTTGGGGGAAGGGAACAGCTGCCCACTATCACCCGGCCTGCTCTCTGCGATATTTTAAACGTGCATCTGGCTCTGAGTTCGACAGAGCGTGTCCGGTGGGTGGGGACGGCGTCGTCTGAGAGGAACAGACGAGTGTCTCGGTTTGAGCTCTGAAAGTCCTACTTGGGACGGGTAGTGTGGACGTCCGGCTCTGTCCTTTTATCATCGTGCTGTGAGTTTCCTCTTCCAGCTTTATTCTTCTGCTCTCTGCTTCTGTCAAACTCCTGATTTTTACTAAAATATAGACTCTATATGTTAAAGTTGACGTGAACATTCCTAAAATTTGGATGGTTTCTTAGCAGTTTTTCTTTACAGATGTTAAATCGTGTCTTCTTTGACGTTGTTATAAACTAGACTTAATTATAGATCTCTGTTCTGAGAGAGCAGCAGCACTTAACCTACATACCCTGAGCAGCTGTTGGAGAGATCTGAAGCGCTCCCACATGGTGGTTCAGTGTTATTCATATAAAACCAAATGCATCAGCTCCTAATTAAACTGGAGTTTTAATACAGTTTTTAAAAGTAGGACGGGTTTAGTTAAGAGTTGTAGATCAAATATTGGCAGAAAAATATATTTAAATTTGCTGGAGGTCCTAAAAATTTTTTTTAAGTTGGACAAAACAAACCAACTAGACCCTTTTACACATTTTAAATTAAAGTTTCTAGTTTTTGCCATCTTGGATATTATCTTATTTCTCTGAAGTATTTTGATATAAAGGGAAGACAGGTAGGCCTGTCATAACAAATGTTGCTTATAAAATTATTGTGATAAAATATAATGTTATTTTGAGATCCTTTACAACTAATATGTTAAAAGACATAATAGTGCCAGTACATTCTTTCAAAGATCAATAAATTTTTATGTATTGATAAAATACATAAAAATGTATGTTTGTCCAGTTTAGCACTGGACAAACATTCTTTGTCCAGTGCTAAACAAAGAATGTTTAGCACTGGAACTGGAATATATTTTAAATATTCAAAATAAATTAGACAAAAATGGCTTACGAAGTCTCTGTAAACAAAATTGCTCACATTTCACTGATACTGACCTCTTACTGGTAGATGTTACTATTTGAGTTGTACCTGGAAAACTAAAACCGCTTAGTACACCTCTCCTGTTGACACCTAATTGTTCTGTTTCTCTTTAAGGAAATTTCATATAAAAGCTAAAAGCTTAACGAACCATTGAACAGACACACAGCTGTGAACCTCTCAGTGCGTTGGCATGTTAGCGAGCCAGCAGGGTGACTTCTGTGCTCTAAAAGCCAGCTGTCGTTCACAGACGTCTGTGTCGGTGCCAAAAGGTCACGATTCACATTCCGTCCCTCTGACCCTCACGCTGCTTTTCAATAGTCAAACTGTTGAGATCGATTGGTCTCAGATGTAGCTGTGTCGGCTGTTTCATGTTAAGCACCCTTAGCCCTCCTGATTAACCTGATAAAGTATTTTTAAAGCGGAGGCTGAGAGTCTGCAGTAATGTGGCAGTTAAAACTCTCTACGAGTTTAGAAACTTATCTTCAAGGCTTCAGAGGAGTTTTAGTGATGCAAGTGACTCTTTACAGGAACAGGAGGCGAATGTGTTAACTTTCTATTCAGAGAGCCGTGGACGTTCCTCCTCATCTTCCTTTGGTTCATGCAGGGTGTCTGCACATCCTTAAAAAGCCTTAAATTAAAAGTAAGGCCTTAAAAATAATTCAAGATTATTTTATGGTTTTAAAATAATCTTGAATTATTTTAAAACCATAGACTGACCATTTACACACTCATCATAGGTCTTAAATTCTGTTGTGGCAGGATTACACTGTAAAAACCCAAAATCTTAATTTTGTCCAAGAACAAAAATAACTTGCGTGTAATGTTGTAGCACAATAATTTCTTAATTTTAATTTTAAAAGGTATTGAAATTAATTCAACTGACAGATTATTTCACTTGGAAAAATGTCTCAAGTGAAATAATCTGTCAGTTGAACAAGGACTTTTTTCTAATCAATATGAAAGAATTATTGACTCAAAACAAGCTCCTATATTTTGCTAAAAAGTTACTTGTAAGCTAGTTTGGTTTTTGAAATATGCTCTTAAAACTAGACAAAAAACATTTAGTAAGTTTTGTATTTTTGCAATCTTGTATGTATTTTTTTAATTTTTTTATTATTGCTGAAATTTTCTGTCAGGCAAACATTTGTCACATTCTATGACTTGAGGCAGTCGGTAACTAGCTGATACTTTACCCTTACAAGCAAGCTAGCTTCTTTGTGCAAGTGCAAATGTGTCACTTGTTATTTCCTTTATGAAGACATGAATCACTTTTACCTTCCTGAAAGTGAAGGTAAAACCATTTTCCTGTTTTCTCTTTATCTCCTTTGTGTGAGTTTGAATATCAGCGAGTCGAGATCCTCCTGTGAGTCTTGTGTCGTCCTTATCTTTTGCTCCTGTTCAGTTCTCTGCCTCTGTTACTCTGACTGCCCCCATGGAGGCCCCCCTGCCGGCCAATCACGGAGCCCCTATAGAGCCCTTTGTGTCGGGCAAACCCACCAAACCCCTCATTGATTATCTCCACCAATCCCAGTTGTCCCACAACGGGATGTCCAGCGTCCCTGACAGTCCAGCTGTTGACTCTACAGTTTCTCCTGAGGAGGAAGAGGAATGCCTGGTGGACTCGCAGCCCATGTGCTTTAATGAGAACCCCTTCCTGGTGGCTAACCGTAGAGGGAGAGGCCTTCCACCCGGAGAGCGAATTCTGTCGGGGCCTCCAGTGGGCTACGGCCGGCAGGGGAAGCTGCAGCCCTGGTTGTTCAGCAAGGCAAGATGGCCGAGTGTAGCTTGGAGGCGGCATGCTGCGTTGCTGTGAGCTTTGTTGCTTCATCCGTTTGGATCCCAGTTCCAAATATTACAGTAAAAAAGGGTTTATTTGCAGCTGTGAAGCTGGTTGCAAACCAAAACACAGGCTTACGTTGATTTTCTTTCTCTCTATGATGTGTTTGGCTAACTGTGTGTGTGTGTGTTAACCTCCGCTCAACAATACAAGGAGTTTATTGCACGCTTTTGCTGTGAGCACAGCTTGTGGCATCTAGGGATGGGCAATATGGACTTAAAGTTTTATTATAATATCTTGTGGTTCTATTATAATAATAACTATTTAAAACCATTTTTATGAGCTCAGCGATCATAGCCCACAAACTGAAAAATAACAAATTTCTAATATGCTTATTTAGGACACTTTTTATCACCAAACTGCACAGACTAACTGCATTTAATCATATTTTTAAATGTATTAATATTTATTTACACTTTCATTGAGCAAACAGTGAAGAAAATATTAAAAATAGCAATTTGGATACAGCTTAAACATCATAAATTAAGAAATTTATCATGATAAATGATACTATAAATGCCCACCCCTCGTTGCATCTCTTTAATTATTCAGGATCTTTAATTGCACAGACTGATGGAAAAACCTGATCTGACCGCTATATGAAAGGTCAGGATGTAGAAAGGAGGATGTTTAATGTGTGAAATAAATGCAATATTACTAACCAGAATGCTTCACAGGTGCATCTCCATAAATTATGTCATAAAATAGTTTATTTCAAGTCAAAATGCAAAACGGCTTAAAAAAAAAAATTGTTTCTGGAAAATTTTAATGTTAAGATGAATAAAGAGCAAAAAAAATCAGAAATTCTTTACAGCTAATATTTACCAACAACTTCTAAGAGGAGGCTAATAGTTTAGTGTTCTATCAAAACATACTGGAAAGTTGAGTGGAAGAAAAAAGTGTGCCTTGAGACAAATGTCAAGCAAAACCCATTATTAAGAGTGGACTGCAGCTAAACAGCCACCACACAAATTTATCCTACCAAGTCTTGGGTTTATATATTATACAGAAACTGGTCGTATTTTTCAGTAAGTCCACCTTTTTTTTCTTTTTTTTTTCTTTGTTTTTGTTTAAGAAACTATTTTTGGGTTTAAACAGAATTAAGTAATTCCTTCAGTGAAGTTAAATTAACTAGCATCCAGATGATATTCTAATTTATTCAGATGGACCTGTGATTGTATTCTTAGACCGGTTATATGTCTGGTTTATTAGGTGAAACGATGAGCTGATTATTTAGTCTTTTTTTTTTTTTCCAGGCATCTTCATCTGATTACAGAACGGACAGCCCAGTCAGGGAAGCACCATATTCTCCCACTATCCAACCGGTGAGCTGCCAAACACTTTACCTTCCTCCAGTATCCACCCCCGTGCATTGCATCATCCTTTAATTTATGTCATCACTATTCAAGAGTGGCTTCAGTGAAGGTATTTTAGCGCTGACAGTTTTGACCTTCCTTCCCACCCGTAGCCCAGCCTCCACTCCTCCAGCAGCTCCCTGTGTGCAGGCAGGGAGACCCGCTTTGTAAGTGGGCTTTGTGGCAGATCTGGAAGCGTTGAGTTGCCTCAGCCCATCCTGGCTGAAAAGCATGCGGACGCTTCTCTGTGGCCAACTCATCCCTGATGCTTTGCCTTGTGCAGACTAGATATGCATTACTCCGAGATAGTTTGCTGACCAGCTTTGGCTTTATATTTTTCCCGTGGATGATAAGTTTCTAAAAGATCAAACAGCGATGTCTACATAACCACATTTAAATGATTGATTTCTTTGCATAATCCTGAAAAAGCTTCATTAGTTACTTAGCTTAAATTGAACTAAATGCTGCTGGGTCATACGTCATAGATTTTAATTTTGTTTAAATTTATTTCTCTTCCTCCACAGGCAAACATTAATTTCACTGCCACTCCCACTGCTAAGGACAGCACTTCATCATCAGTGAGTGTGAGAAGAGCTTAGGAGAATCTAAGAATCTGAAAACTTCTTAATATAATTGTCAAAAACAAGAGTAGGAACATGAATGAAATACAACTCTGAAATACAACGGACAGTCATTAAAGACTGTCCGTCTTTTAATGAATTACCCGATGAGTTATTGGCTCAACAATCTTTGTTATTGAGTGCTTAGAACCCTAAAGACAGCAAATAAACAGTAAATATGGAGTATTTGATCAACAAAAATAATTTAAATCTTTTTCGCGATGAAAGGGGAAGATGTTGCGCTTCCCAGCCAATATCGGGTTTTTACGGTAATTTCATCCCCGTCGAAGCAGGGAGTGAAATTAATCTGAGGGGAGCTCTTTTAATAGAAAATAACTGGCTACATATTGAAAGTTCTAATTATGGGTAAATAGGCAAATATGTTTACTCACAGGACATTTAAAGAACTGTGTACAATTAAAATAAGCAAAAATATCCAGGCAGAGATTTGAAATCTAACTAAAAAGTTACGATTAAAACAAATGTGCTGCTGAGTTGGTAAATTAAAGGGGGGAAAAGCACAAGATATTCAAGTATTTTTACACATAAAAATCAGACGTTAAGTAATAATATCATTGGCTCCAGGGGTTGTTAAAGGAGTAAAAGTTAAATATGTTATTAAAACTCAAATTCATTCAACCATCAGCATCCATTCATGTTGTGTTATCATTCATTCAAAGCTGCTATGGTACAGTGAAGCAACATCATGTGTCGTCTTTCCCCAGACACGGCCTGGAGCCATCCAGCCAGTCGGACGCCCGTGGCCCAACGCCTCCCCCAGCACGCCGGAGAGCCGCAGCCCTAACCCCTTTCAGCATGGCCCCTCCCCGTTCAACTCCTCTGTAAGACCCCTCACCTTCACCTCAACGTAGGGCTGGTTTTAACCCTTCCTGTGCTGCCGCACGCCCTGAAGTAACCCGACCACAGTGCAACGGGTTACCGATGTCAAAAGCACAAAATTGATTGTTACCAAAGACAGGCGGAGCTGTTATAGTTCATGTCCATTTGCTCTGGGCTCCAGAACCAGATTTAGCTGCTGAAGGTTTCAGCTTTCAGAAACAATCCAGGCAGTGTAATCAGAGAGAAGCTGAGATCTGATCTCAAACCTGCTGAGTTGTTTCATAAAGGTTCCCAGACAGAACAGCCTGCTTCGCCTGCCCAAGCCCTACTGTCCGTCTTTCTCTGCATCGCTCCTCCTCTTCCACATGAAACCAGCCGCCATGCTGCTCACCCCGTCTCCTCCACAGTCGTCTTGAACTTTGCTGGTTTTTTTCATTGTCTGCCCTCTCCATGTCTCTGTTTGTCCTTTCCACCTCTTTTATCATATGGATCCAACCTCCATAACCCACCCCAACCCGACCCCCAACCCCTGCTCCCGCCCTTGCAGCCTCGCGCCCCCTCCCCCTCTTCGCCTGACGAGTTTCCAATGAATGTCAAGCAGGCATACAAGGCGTTCGCCGCCGTGCCTCGCTCGCTGGCAGTGCTGGAGCCGCCGCAGGTAGGACGTGCCGACCAGACTCGGACGAGCATGCTGTGCTACTGGTTCGCTTGCCGCCCCCTCTCCTCCTCACCTGACTGACGCAGGCGGCCCTAAAGGAAGCCTGCATGTTGTCATCTGTGACGTGCTGTGACATGTGGGATGTCTCCATCGTTGGTTTTTGTGCTCTACTGACTTCATCTGTGAAACTGGTGCTGACCTTCCTCTTGATCCGTTCATCCAGAGTGTCCTTAAAAAGCATTAAGTCTCCTATCGAAAACGAAGGCCTTCATTTGAAAAAAATATAAGTTGGCCTTTAAAGTTGCAGTTACAAAAATGTGCTAGCCAGTTTGCTGGACAACATTTGTCTTTGCCCGTACGATACTACATGCATTTTGTGCTAAGAAAAGCCACTACTAACATAAAAAATATTAAATTTTCTTTTGTAAATTTCTATTATGATTCAGGTCTTAAATTTTATTCATAGTGGCCTTAAAAAGTCTTACATTTGAGTTGGTGAAATCTGCTGAAACCCTGTCATCTATTCATGTTTGGCTCATTCACCAATGTTTAATCTTGTTTTAATTTTTTTCCCCTGCCTGCTTAGTGTTTCTATCTTTCTCCTGACTCGCCTCTCTGTTAATAATCTTTTTTTCCTCTGCCAACAGGATCTGTACAGTGTGAGGAACAATTTTCACCCAAAACAACCTTCACCAGAGGTCAGTACAGATCAGAAAAAATGTGCAATGTAAAATCCGACACCAAATTTCTTGTTCAATTTAATTCACTTTATTTATATGCAGTTTAGCATCAGTTCACAACATTTCAAGGTACTTTAGAAAAAGAAAGTAATTTAAATCCAATCTTAAATGCATTTCAATTGATCCTCATTGTTAAACAGAGCATCAAGTTCAGTTTAATATTTCAAATTGGCTTGAAACATTTTAGAAGGAAATACAGAAGATTGCATTGAGTCATTAGCTGCCGTAAAATAGCCCAAATTGAGTGACAAAAATAAATTTGCTTAATCCAAACATGCCAATTTTGTTTTGGGTAAGAAGTTTCGCGCTTATTTATTTATGTTTTCTGGTTGTATCAAAATGGATGTATTTTGCAAAACTTACGATCAACAGCCGGACGCTACTACTGGCGAAAGTAGTAAAGAAGACAACAGGAAGTAGTTGAAGGATGATTGTTTGTTTTGGGGGTTTTTGTATATTACGTAGCTGGCTCCACTAGAGCTCTCAGCATTGTACAGTTCATAAAAAGTTGTGTTGAATACAAATAACAGATTTAGTTATGTTTATTTGGATTGTGTTTTATGGGAGGACTAGTAAAAAATGAAAGAGTTGAAGTTAAAGAAGTTCAGCTCTCTATAACTTGGTCTGCAGTCCAAGTAACGAGGTCAAACCTCATTCATGCAAAGTTTTGTGTTACATCTTCAAATGGGAACGTTTTCATTCAAAGCTCCTTTGACAGTCGGGATTTATCTGGCCTTTTCAGCCTGTGCTAAACAACGAGGTGTTTGATGATAGAAGTGAATGTCAGGAAGGAGGTGGTGAGGGTCTGGCCAGCAGGGTCTCCCCCAGGACCTCCCTCTCTTCCGATCGACGGGACTATATGAGCCTGGCCGCCGTGCCTCGCTTCTCTAGAACCTCCGTGGAGCAGCAGGTATCCTCCGCCTCCGCTGCCGGAGCGACCCGACCGTTGTCTGGGGTGCTTGGCTTTGACCGGTGGTGGTTTCTGCTGCCAGCGACTGGCTTGACTTATAGCGGCTCTGAAATCAACTTAATGGTGTTGGGTTTTATTTAATTTAACTTCTTTCCTCTTCACTTTTCTCTTGGTTATGAAGAATCGATTACTGAAATCATTAACTTATTTAGTAATTGATTAATTGTTAACTGAAATATACAGACTTAAAAAAAAAAGGCAATTTGCTGAAAGAACAACACACTCAGAGCAACAATTAAGACAAAACTGGACAAAAAAATATATATTTTTTGGATTTAAGATGAATATTCGACCCAAAACTCTGCAAAGTTTTAGCTTTTACCTGATTTAAATTCTGTAAAATAAAATAAAAAAACCTCCTTTAAAGCACCCTTTTTATAAAATTACTAATCTATTAATCCGGAAATAATAATCAGATTAGACCTAAAATGAGTTAAGACAAACAGAAAGAATGTTCAACGCATTTTTTGCTGTAAATGATGGTGTAAAGAAGTGTTTATTTTCTTATTTCAAAACAAAATTATTTGTTTCCATGCATCTTTTAAAATATTTTTAATGTAGTATACAAAAGGTTTTATGAAAACTTTTGAATGACAATTTTTTAATCCGATTAGTCATCAGAATAATTAATTACGAAAATAATCATGAGCTGCAGCCCCACTTCCATCTTTTGGCAGCAAATACATTGACACAGCTTTAATTCCTGCTGTTTATTGTCTCATCCTCCTACTGTCAGAGTCCGTCTCTAGGAGGTAAGAACAGCCCGGAGCAGCGCTCGTTCAGGGACAGGCAGAAATACTTTGAGATTGACGTGAAGCAGCAGACGCCAGAGAAACCCAAACCCAGAGTCTCCCTCGTCGGGGAGGATGACCTCAAGAAAATGAGGGAGGAAGAAGGTTTGTTTCCAGCCTCCCAAAACCAATAAAAACAAAAGGCTAGAGATGTTTTTTCTCGAGTTTACCTGTCTCTGTCTCTTTGTTTCCTACTAGAGAGAAAGTTTGAGCAGCGAGCGCGGGAGTACTTGATGGACGAAGAGGATGAGGATGAGGAAGAAGACCTAGCTAAGCAGGTGGAGCACATGAAGGCTACAGGAAAGGTTTTGTTAGACGGGGTTGAGTACAAGGTGGAACCCGTTGCTACCCCGTCTCAGCACTGCTCCACTCCACTGAGCTTCACCGGCAGCTCTGGGTGAGAATCTGGCATCATTTGAGTTTCAATCTTTTCCATTTTGACTTTCTTTTTCAAACTGGCTTTTGATTTATTTGTTTATTTCTCTGCAGACCTTCTTCGGTAGATGGGAAGGGCGACTCTCAGAGAAATTCACTGGAGGACAGCTTCAGGTTGGAGCAGAGACCAAACTCCATGACGGGGTGATTACAATTTTTAGTCATTTCTGAATGTCTGAGTAGCAATACTATAATTAAGCTACTCAAGTAAAAGTAAAAAATACTGCATTGTAAAAATTATTCTAAAAAGTGACTAAAGTAAATGTAACTAGTTGCTATCCATCTCTGACCTCTACCGATGCTCTGTCTCATTAGTCTGGTGTCGTCTTACCCTGGAGAGTCGGCAGCTCCCATCCGCACGGCCAAGGCGGAGCGCAGACATCAGGAGAGGCTCCGCATGCAGAGCCCTGAGCTCTCTGTGGCCCCGGACAAGGATCTGTCCCCTGCAGAGAAACGAGCGCTGGAAGCTGAGAAGAGAGCCATGTGGCGGGCAGCACGGTAACTGAAGCAAAAACACAAATATGATCACTTAAAACTGACGTAGCAATGATTGGACATAAAAATAGAATTATTGCTTCAATTATTCTGTTTTCTTTGAGTTTATAGAATAAATGCAATGTGAATAACTAAACCAGGGGTCTGCAACGTTTACCGTACTCCTATGTCAGAGGTTTTTATGGAGTTAATTGCATAAAATTTCCTCAAGACGATTACTAAAAAGTAGAAGCAAGAAGAAGAAACTCTATCCATGTTTTTTGTTTTATGTCTATTTTTAGATCTATTTTTCTTATTAGTTTGGAAAATCTATACTTTTTCTGTTGTAATTTTCCACAAATATCTCATTGAAAAAAAATGTATGTCTTTTTTTCCCCAAAATGTTTTAGATCTTTATTTTAAACTTATAAGTAGAAATAAAATTGTTAAATTATCAACGATATTCATATTCATAAAAAACTTGTTGCTCTGAACTGTTTTTTCTTAAAGTGTGATTTACTAAACTGCACAGAGTCTCTGCATTTAAAATTGGAGAAAATAACAGAAACATTTGCAGTCATTCTGTCAGTTTTGTGATTTTATTTGCTGACTGTAACTGAAACATATCATGACAATAAATTATTTTTCTTAGAAGAAATTGTTCACGATTACAATCAGTCCACTTTGTCTTTAAGAACGACGCTGCTGAGTATTTGTTTGGTCTGTTTCCTTCTCCCTAATGTCACATCTAATACGTATTTATTATTCCTGGTTTTCCTAATTTTCAGTGTTTTATCTTCCATTCTTGGGTTTTCTTCTCTTTTTTTCTGTCTGTGTCCCTTTCTGTCTTCTCCTCGTTCTTCTCCTTCATCCTAAAATTCCTTTCCTTTCCCTCCCGGTCCCTCTGTCGCCTCCCGTCTGTGTGGCCTGCGGGGCTCAGGCCCTATGGCCTAGAGGAGGATGTTAGACAGTATGAGCAGGACCTGGCAAAGAGGCTCTACCAGGCCCGAGTGAAGGCCTCTCAGGGCGCAGCCCCCCATGCTACCTCCTCTACCTCCTCCTCTGCAGCCTCCCAGCTCAGGTCTGCTCCTCGGCTCCGGCCGCTAGGGCCAGACGCGCGGCATCATGGGGGTGTGCTGGGGTGCTTTGGTTTTTCCGTATTTTGCTATAGAGGCCAGATCCAGAAAGGTTCAAGCAGCAACACTAACAGTGCTTCTGTTGCCTTTCTACTTCTGTTTTTTTGCTTCTGCACGTCTTTTGTGTTTTGTCTCCAGTTCAGTTTACCCCAACCTCTCTCTCCTCTGTCTCGTCCTTCCCATTACCCCGTAGAGCTCTTCTTTTCTTAGTGTCTTGTCGTTCTAGAGGTATGTGTGTTAACACATTGCCCGCAGTAAGTTTGCAAGCTGATGAGGGTAAACCTACAGGCAGTAGGTCATCCTTTTCCTGGAATGCCTTCCTTTATTTCTTTCATAAAATAAGACAATCACAGCAAACCAGGACAAGGAGCACCCGATATTAGTAGTGAATGGCCTACAACTTCCTCTGGAGTTTCTTGTCCTTGTTTCACGCCTCCGCTTTGGTGTCAGAGGACTTCCTTGAACCTGGTTGTTTCCTGTGTAGAATGAAGTCTCTGGAACAAGACGCACTGAAAGCTCAGATGGTCATCGCCAAAACTCGGGACGGGAAGAAGCGTGGGACACTAGACCAGCTGACGGAGTCCCCGTCACCGGCTCCAACGCCGTCTCCCACTCCTATGGAAGGTATCAATCAATTTTATTTAAAATTTTTGTTTGCTTTTTTTTCTGAAGAAAAAATGATGGAAAATATTTTGAAAATGTGGCTTTTCCTTCTCTGAGCTGTATGATGGAGGATAAGGGCCTGGCAATGAGAATTTTTAATTACTTGCATTACCATTGCACTGGACCCCATTGTAAACCTCCTGGTTATTCCACAAAATATTGATTCTTGAACTATTCCTGAGTTAAAACATTATTATTGTTGTTTATAAATGAATATAAACTTGTTTTCTTTGCATTATTTAAAGACTGAAAGCACTGCATCTTTTTTGTAAATTTGACCATTTCTCATTTTCTGCAAATAAAAAGGCAAATACAAAATTTTTGCCTGGAGTTTCGGAAACATGTCAGTACTTCATAGAATAAAAGAACAATGGTTGTTTGATTCAAAGCTACACCTATAAACAGTGAAATCTGAGAAAATGATCGTCAGTGGTCTCTTACTTTTTCCCAAGGCTGTAGTAATAGTATTAGCAAAAAAAGACACAATTTTACTAGAAAAAAAATCCTAAAATTGCACACACAAAAAAAAGTTTTTAACAAGAAAAAGCTTGGTTATCAGGATCTGCAACTCAGTTTGCGAAGGTCTTTCTTCAAAACAGAACGTTGTTTGCACTATTCGTCCAACTTACAATTTGATGCAAATGTGCTTAAAAAAATAAGCATTTCTATTCAATATTATCTTCACAAGATGCTCAACATTCCTCATTTCATTTTTTTAATTTTCTATGTTAAGAGTTTTGATAAAATTATATCTCTATTCTGATAACTTTGTTTATGATGATGTATAGAAAGGTTGAAATGTTGTGTTGACTAAAAATTGTTTTTTATTTCCTGACAGAGCTCAGTCCTCGAGCATTAACCTCTCCAGGCAGGCTGGTAAGCGTCACCTTTTGATTTTACTCCTCTTCACCCTCAGACATTTTCTTGCTTTAACTTGAAGAGCTTCTTTAAATACAATTATTTTTTTAACATTAAGCCCAGTTTTTAGAGCTTTAAGATCAAAACCAGGTTCTTCGTTGGTGAGCTGGTGAGAGGACATTTCCTACATTGCCATAAATCCACCATCCTGCTTGATGTCAGTAAACTGACACACATTGCTCTCCATCATTTGCCTCCGCTGGTTCATCCATTAGCCTCTTTGCCTCCTCTTCCTCTCCATTTTCCCCTCTCTCCTGTTTTCATCCTCCACCTCTCCCTCGCTCTTTGCTCATCCCTGTTTGCTATCCTTCTAGTCCCTGTCATCAAAGAAGTTTGACTACCGACAGTTTGCCGCCATTCCTTCTTCCAAACCCGTATACGACATTCAGGTATTGGCTGCATGCTCAGCTCCGGGGGGCCGCCGCCCCATCCCGCCCCGGCCTCCTTCCTCCCTCTCTACCCCCCTGGCTTTCCCTGCTGCCTCCCCTCAAGTTACTGTTGATCAAGAGGCGTCAGTGTGGCTGCAGTCTGGGTCGTGGCTCAGTGGTAGATGTGTGGTGCACTAACTTGTACTTCGCAAGGAAAGAAACGTTGAAATAATACTCTCTTTCTCTCATATAAAAACATTATCAGTAACCATTCACAGCTTTATATATCGCTACGCTAACTAATCACTATGAAACGGTGAAACCTGCCTGCTGAGACACGGACTTTCTGATTCCACTAACCTGAATTGGTTATGGCTACAAATTCGGCATCTCCATTCACTCTCGTTCACTTCCATCCTCCTTGTCCATGCATGGGTCATGACATTTCAGACAGAAGAACGTCTTGTCATTTTCTTGCCCTTTAAAACATTGGTGTCCTCCTTTTGTTGTCATTTTGTTCCCTTATGGACAAGTGAAGCAATTTAACTTACAGCCAGGAGAGTGAAGGAGACGGTTAGAGGTGATTGATACCATCTAGTGGGCAGAGTGTGAACTACACGTGTTTCAGGAAGGCAATGGGCCAACTCATGGATAAACTCAGTAAATAATCTAAGTTGTGCAATAAAAACATATATTTTTAGGCTCATTAACATCTTCTGGACCTTATATATTAGAATAGACAATATGTGACCAAAATTCTCACTTACTTCTAATTTTAGATTTGAAGCTTTCTACCAACGCTAGGCAACTCGGGAAAGGAAATGAGTGACACTAGTATTAAGTGTCACTCATTATTGCATTGATATGCAATAATTTAGAAATAGTAAATTTCGCTTTTAGAACTTTGCATCTAAGACAGGAGCTTAAAACTTATTTTTATTTCAGGCCACATTAAGATCAACTTAAAGATGAGCTTAAAGAACCAGTTTGGCAAAATGTACTGATAAAATGACACATAAAACTGTTAAAATGGGAATAAAAAGTTAAATAATTCTGAACATATTTTTGCATTAATGTAATTTGGCAGAATACAGACAAAACCTGCATTGTTTTTGCTAGATGAAAACAATATTTAGAAACACAATGAGCAGGAGTTTGCAGCCTGTACAATCCAAAGAGTCATTTTAGGCCTTCGTCCAGCAAAAATAAACTTGCTTAGAGCCGCAAATGTTAGCTGACCTTTTGTTAAACATCTGCGGTAGTAAATTTGTTGTAATTTTTAATGAACAATCATACTTTTAGCTTTAAGTTTTATGTAGAGGAAATGTTAAAAATGCATCTTCTTCAAGATCCAGATGTTTGTGAAAAATTACAAAGGAGAAAAAAAGCACGTTATCAGAACGTTTAGCGTCATTCTGGAAATTGCATTAAATTTAAAATAAAACCTGGATTTATTTACCTCTATTTAAAAAGTTGTGACCAATTTTAGACAGTTATCTAAAGAGTTTGTAAAACTGATGTAATGTTGGGAAAAAATGGTAAAGAAATTCCTGGAACTGTGCAGCAAAGGAAATTTACTGAATTTAGCTTGAATTAAAACACTAATGATAAAAAAAAAATCATTAGTCATGTAGCAATGGTCTACTTGACTATTGCTCAGTGTTACTTGTGCAATAGCAGCATCAATAAAATAATCAACATATTGATTTTGAACAGTGTGTCTCATTCCTTAAAGCGGATCTAATTAGCATCATATCCAAATTTACAATACTGGTTGGTACAAGGTTGAAACTTATAATCTTTAAGTAATTTAACATTTGATTGACTGAAAGAACACCTGTAATATTTTGGTACGATTGGGTATAAATTCAGGCATTAAAGGGTTGAGAATAATTTCATAATGTCTCCTGTGGAGGAGAGGACGCAGGGGAAACCTGTGGTTGTGCCGGTCTTCGGATCTATTCGTGTGCGTCTGTCAGTTTCAGCGTCGGGTTCAGTGTGGCATCTGATCTGTTGGCAGTGACGTCTGTTTGCTTCATTTGGTTTTAGTACATTTACATGTTGTATCTGTGTTTATTACAGATGGTTGGTCATTTCTGATCTTAATATAAACTCAGAAGCTAATGTGTTGGTACCACAAGGTGGTAGTAATGCACCAAATGTAATTCAAGTGAAGCTATTAACCACATTTTTATACTTCCATTAGGTCTCAATTGCTGGTAAAAACAGTCTAAGCACTTAAAATAACCAAACAGCCAAAAAAAGTTACTTTTTTTACAATAAGTATTTTTATGGTTGTCTGGAAAATGAACCCTTTCTAAAATATCTGGAATGTATCGTCACAAATCAGCAGACCCTGCGCCGTTGCCTAGTAACCCCAGAGAAGCCCAGCCCATTACCTAGCAACCCAGCTGAGCTCCAGCATGTTTCGTCAGCTGGTTTTACCACTGTATGTACAGTGACTGCTGGAAGTGTTTTGTTGTTGACTTGCCTCCAGAAACCACTTGCTGCATCCTTGTTTGTTGTGCAGGAAGCTCCACGTCTGCTCTTCACGGATATACAATTGTATAATTGGGCATCTGCTTGCAGCCATTTTGATACACGAGTGTAAACGTTGAGCTGGGGGGGGGCATGGCCAGTAACAGCAGCTTATTTGTATTTAAAGTGACAAGACGCCCTAGAACATCTCTTTCTGAAAGGAGCTCAAAACAGGCAGAACTGATCAGACTAAAATCTCATTATCTAAGAATGATTTTGTGAAGATGTTTTGTTTAGCCAATAGGTCGATCCTAACCTGTTCAAGGAAGCACAATATGTCAAAAACATAAAGGAATTGTTTTGTTGTATTTCTACGCCTTCCAGTTTACTGCAGGTTAAAACTCTGAGCACCAACAAGCTAAAGTAGGAACTGAGTTGATACTTTAAGATGCTGCGTTGTTTGGTGTCTACTGGTGTTCTTCGTGGACGGTATCAACACATCGACTCTACATCGTTTCTCCTTTATGGGTTTCTGGTGGGAGTGGGGTTGTGGTAGAGTAGATAATCTTCTGAAGGTTCAGTGACTGGTTGCTACCCTGCCAGCTCCTCTACTCAAACGGTGAAGGATTACTGTGGGAAATAGGTTATTAAAGCATTTTATCACCACCTCCCTGTTATTCATTAAAGCCTATGTTTTTTTCCCCTAGACCCCTGATGCAGCAGATGAAGTGCAATACATCGACGCCTCCAGTAATGCTGGTATGTACGGTTTCATTTTGCACTGAAATGAACTTCAAAAACAGTTTTTCCTCAACCTGTTCTATTCCCTTTAATTCAGGTAACTACCAGGACTAAGCAGCTCCTATTGGTAGGATCCTGTGTGCATGTTTGTGTTGGCTGGATGTGTGAGGGGAGTTTGTTTGTGTCGGTCTAACATGCAAGTTGTGTGGCAAAGCTTGGGTTTAGGTTCTTCTGCTTCTGCTGTCCTGATCTGCAAAATGTATGTCGGGTCAGAACCATTGCAAGGTGGCTCTAAAGACTTGAAGTCTTTCTTTCAAGAAACTGCAGTTCATGTTAATAATGCATCTACTGTTTAGGTTTTTGAGTAAAATTGTCTATTTAACTGTTTGAGTAAAATCTTCTATTTAGCTGTTTTATTTGAGTAAAATCTTCTATTTAGCTGTTTTATTTGCAATGAAGATGTGATCAGATTATAGACACACCAGTTATTTTTCTTCTAATGGCCAGATTCCAGTTTCAGATCAATTTTTACTGGCAGCAACCTTGATAAACTGTCAATTCGCCTGTCAAACACGTCAGAGATGCTGAAAATGTCTTTCCTCTTTAATTACTTCCGCACTAAAGAGTGTTTAACACATTTTTGAAGTGGTTATATTTGCCTACTAATGCATCTGTATTGTGTTTGCGTATTGCATTTAAGCTGGATGAGCTCTCAGTACTTCAATAACTGCATGGATTTGTGTTTAAGTTGAACTAATAATGAATGAGGTCTTTAATATTGTCCCTAAAAGGACTTCGGGATTCTTTGGACTCATGTAGAAATGCACAAATATGAAAGTCCAGTCTGCTTTAATCAAACTAGATTGTTTTCCTAGAAAGTCTTGTTTGTTTGGGGAGGAATGAATGAACAAGTGAACTCTGGTCCCCCTGATAACCTAGGTCTCTGTTCACTTGAAGTGAACTCTGGTGCATTTTGAATGCATATGTCCTGTTTGCAGTTTGTTTGTTTTTTCCCCGCAAAAGTCCCAAACTGGAACCTTTGTTGCATATTTCTAATACAGCCATAAATTTGACACCCAAGCAATATCTGCAAATAATGACAATAGACGACAAGACCTCTCCTCTCAGCCCATCAGGGGTTAATTTTTGCTTCAAAAATTTATCAGATGGGATGCTGGAAAAGACTATTGTTGGGCAAAATGGAGTTGGATTATCACCGAAATTGTTTAATCCTAAAATAGCTTCTGAGTCCAAAACATTTTATTTAATTTTCTTCGAAGATCTTGAAAGCTGAATGAGTATAACAGAACTGTGCACCAACCTGATGGTTGAATGATGCAGATAACAGGTTAAAAACAAATGTCTTTGTTGTTGTGCTCATATGGCTGCAATTACCTGAATAAAAAATTACAATTAAAACACAACAGGAACCTTAAAGTGAGACTTGAATAAATCTGGCTTTCCTCTCCAGTGCATGTAAAGAGAAATTATTTGAAATTTGGGTTTTCTCGCTGCTGATTCTGCTGTTTTCTAGCTGCTGCTACTCAGTGTGGGACGCGTCTTGCAGGTTTCAGGGTGGTTCCTGCACAGCTGTTTATCAAAAGAACACATTTAAAAAGTATTTTTGTGTTGCTTTGTGTTTCTGCAGGGCACGGCCCTGAAGTGGAGGCTCCCGCCCCGCTGCCCGCCACCTCGGCCCTGGAGGAGATGGCCCTCTACAGCAACAAACGCAAACTGAGGCAGGGCCGCCGCAGCCTGGAAGCTGCTGTGCCAACGTAACACAACCAAAAACATTAACCCAGAGAGGTCGGCTCTCCAAATGTAACCACTGCAAAGACTCTGAAGCTTTTAGTCGCCACATAGATACTCACTTATATCCTGTGTGCCAGTCTTGCCTTTATAGTTTGTGAGTGAGTCGACGAGCTCCGTACCTGAACGGGACGAGACGGTGTGGTTAGCTAGGATTGCTACTTGCAGATGAATTATTTTCTTAAATCTTCTGTTTGCCTCGTAGATCAGATCTATTTTAACTTGAGGGTGATCAAAAGTTTTTAGTTTTTTTTTATTATTATTATTTCTGCACCATTGTGATGTTGCTGTTATGAAAAAAAGCATAGTGGAAACAGGAAATGAGAAGAAATGGGTTATAGTTTTACTAACTTCAGCGATTAGATTGTAAAGTGTCTGTTTTTAATGATTTGAGGTGTAAATATTAACTGAGGAGGGAACAGCTTGCTACCTTCATCGTCATATATGGTGGAAAATCTTTTCTCTTGAAGCACATATCATTTATTCACTGCCACTGTATCATAATTTATTATGATTTTAGACGAATCAAAAGCCTTCATTCTACATTTTCAGTCATTATGAACTCAAGATGAGTTCCTAATACTCATCTGCATATCACTACTTATATTTACTTTATAAAAACACTTAAATCACAGGAGGAATTGTTCTAAACATGATTTCACTGTTTGGACAAACGCATCTACTTGCTGGTTTCTCTCATCCCTGCAGCCTCTGTTCAGACTAACTCTTGTTACATTCCCCTACAGAGAGGACAACTACACTGGACACAGCAGCAGCAAATACTCCCCAACTAAGAGTATTAAGACTTGGGATCATACATTTTATCTTTTATCAATGGTACTTACCCTTTTAAGGGTATCGTGTGTTTTTGTATTTTTTTTTTTTAAATCAATGTGAACCCTTAATGTTAATGCTACCCTGGCATCTTTTGTGTTATCTGGCTATTTTTTTTAACCACAGTGATATGAAGGTAGCAGGGAGTTTTATTTTTCCAACTATGGTTAACTTAAATCTGATGCCACTGAAAAAAAAAATCATTGTATCGTGTGAATAATGTACAAAAACTGTAAGGAAGAAGAGAAAATATGGGTTGGAAACTGAGCCTGTCTGGACTGCTGAAGCATCTGGGTGAGGTTGAGGCTTGGTGTTGGGATGCTGTCCATGTAAACTGGGAGAGCTGCAAAACATTCTGCAGAATCACAGCATCATAGCATTTTGTTAATTTAATCTAGGGTCTATGATTACTTTTCCATGTTGCTCTCACTGACTGAAATTCAGTTTAACATTTGCTGTTTGTTTTTTCTTTTTTTATTTGTACGCAACTACTTTTTATTTTATTTTTTTTTCCAGAAGAGTTTCACTACATTGATGCTGTGTTTTTATGTTTTCTGTGTTTCTTTTTGTCTCGAGTTCTTTTTGGGGGCTATCACTTGCTAACAGGCCAGAGGGTGTGGGGTCAGATGTCCTAGGGTTAAGGGTTATAGCTCATATAAGACTGTAACTAGTGAATTTGTACAACCAAAGAAGTCTATTTTGTGGTTCAGGAATAATAAATTTTACTTTTCATTTAAGAAGCTAATCCAGTCTGTCGTTTGTGCTTGGACACCATGTGAAACAAAAAGAACGTAAAGAAAATTTTATTCTTTTGTTCTGTGACCCATGAAAGACGCAAGCCTTTTGTTTCTTATTACAATAATAAATCCCTCTTAACTTCTGTTTATGGCCAATTCTAAGAGCCATGTTTGCCCTCAGTCCAGATAAATAAGACTTGTAGAGAAAATGTCAAACCTCCTTTTTCCCCCCCCAAAAAAGGTAGCTTAATTTTTTTCTAAAATATCTTTATCGGGAAATTATTTTGAAAGAACCTCATTTTATTTCTGTTTTTAGATTTCATAAACGTGCAGAAAAGGTGGATACATTTCCTGCTGCGGGGTGTTTGAATATGAAAGGTACAAGAAAAAATAGGTCTGAAATGATATCACTGGTATTTTAGATTCTCTTATGGAATATTAATTTATTACAAAAACTTGCTTAAAGCAGCATTTATTACATTTATATTAAAAACAACTGATTATCTCATGTTAAGCTTGTGTTTATAATTCCCCGAAATCTGAACTGGAGGTTGTGCGCCACTGATCCGCCATCTTGGTTAGCAAGCGCAGTGTAAAGCTTTGATCCATGGCTTCAAGACCAACAAAAAGAGGGTATATTGACACACTTAACCACAAGACAAAAAAATATATCAACAAAACAGTCGGTATGATAATGGAAACACCTCAGAATGTGGACAAGCTTCCTCCGATCTCCTATTATGACACATAGTTCACTACTTGGTGAACAGGAAGACGCTTCCAGTATGGAGGAACCTCGCAGCCTGAAGTTCATGGACTGTCTGTGTGTGCCGGTGGCCCATCTAAGGTGATTATTCTTATTTTACGTGACCGGGCTGCAATCAGCCTGCATGATCTGGCGGAACACATCAGATCCGTCGGTATCTGAGGCCCATGTTGGAATCTCGGTATGTTGTTTTTAAAAAAAACATTCTATATTAAACTATAAGACTAATCTGGGGAAAGCACAAAGATCCTTAAATTAGGACTAAAGTAGAACTGGAAGAGGAGGATTTAGTGTAACTTTTTAACAAAGTGTTGAAACCAAATTTACACCATTACACTTTCATGTTTGGAAAAATATAAGGCTATCAGACAATTATCTAATTTGTACGTAAATGTTCAAAGAAGTTTGTTTGCGTGAGAAATTTTTTTTTTTGTGGAATTGAAGATGTTGAAGAGCCGTTTTAACATTTCTGCAGGTCTTTTGGACTTGATCCAGAGTTTGGTTCCTTCACTCCACCTTTTTAAAAACATAAGAAACTGGTAATCCTCAACCATTTACTTTTAACCTAACTTTCATAACCTTTGTAGAATGACCTCCTGCTGTTTTTCTGAAAGTTTAAGGCAGTTTTAAAAAAACTTTTTTAGTGTATTTATTTTTTTTGTCATGTTAAAGTTGATATTGAATATTAAGATGGATCCAGATATGTTTGAGTTTAATCTTGAAAGGCATTTACCACTGGTAGCATGTGGTTTTTATTTTATTATTTTCTCTTTTATTATTATTATTATTATTATTATTTTATTTATGTTTGGAATACACAGAGATGTCTATACATTTGTCTATTCATCGTTATATATCCATCAACAGAAAACCTTTAAACCTATCCATGATGGACATTAACTTGTAACAGTTAGTTCTGCGGATCTGTTTTCTTTGGTTGGGTGAACAAACTCCTGCCTAAGATCAGCAGCCTGTTAGAGATCAGTAGGATATTTATTGTAACACGCAGCAGAAAGCTGATGTCACACGTCTCAGGTGGGTTGAAACAATTGTAACAAATGATGTTTATTGATGTCTCTGCTTCTCCTTTTTTCTGAGTGGAAAGCCTGTAAACATGAACAGCTTCAGTGAATGAAGGAACGACCGCCATCTTCCTCCCCAAACTCTGCAAAGGAGAGTTTAGGCCTCCTGGTGAAACGCTATCTGCATTTTGGTTCCTTTTATCGTTTTTTGATTTAACATGGTATTTCGGTCAATTTCAGTCTAAAAACCCCCACATATATAATACATTAGAATACTAATAATTTATGTGGTGGCTTATACTCTTAAATATTTTTTTCTTGACCATATAAACAAGTGTTGATTTAAAGCTCCCATTTGATGGTGTATCACACTGAGGTTTCTCCCTACATCCAGTGTGCAGCGCAGGTTGTTACAATGGGTAGTAGCCAGACAGGCACACACACTAAAAGGAAACAAACACACCACTATACTGTAATTCTCAATTTAGACAACACACAGGAAGGAAAATATGTTTATTATATTTCTGCATTGGATTTGACATGTGCCTTCACATTTTGGACTAAGCAGCTACGCTAACACTAGAAGATCCTTGGAAAGAGTAATTTTAAATGCAGAGAACTCAAACTAGTGAGATTTTAAATGTTGCAGCTTCACTTCATGCCTTTAGAAGCGGCAGAGCTCCAGATTTCATGGGAGTCTTTGTACACCAACAGTTTGCCGTCATCAGTCAGCTGAACACGGCCAATATGAGTACCCTGCTGGTAGGAGCTGGTGTGCCATCTAGGGGAGTCATTGTTGTTGTACATCACCAGGTTGCAATCTGCCTGCATGACCAGGCGGACCGCATCACATCCATAGGTGTCAGAAGCCCAGGTCGGTTTCCAGCCATAGATGACAAAGTTTCCATCATTCTGCAGAAAAACAGAAGCATCTGTTGCAGATAAATCAAATAAAAAGGATAGTATTGAAATTTTAAAGGGCCAGTAATGTTTTCCAGTGCCATTTTATAGCATAATTAGGTAACTTCAGTTTTTATGCTGTATATTTTGAATATGACTTCAAATAAATTTCACACCTTGAAATTAGACCTCTGTCTCTTTAAAAACTCCAGCTCTTTTTGAAGCTCTGCCTTAAGGAAGTCATCACAACACTGCTCCTCTAGTAACCCTTTAATAACTTCTTTACCAGCGTTTCACTGAGAAGTAGCTCGTATAATGAGCTCAGCAGTTGCATCAGGTGTTTGCTAGTTGCTGCTGGCTAGTCTGAAGGAGCTGAATGGGTGGCAAAAGCTCCCAGGAGGAGCTTGGCTCACCCAGGGGTTTTGCACAGCTGAATGGTTGCTATGGTGATTAAAGGATTTCCCAAACACGCATTAAAAAAATTAAAGCAACACTCCACTTATGTTTTTGATGAGGGAATACCATTACTACTTGAAAGTTGATTTTATGTTGTGCTGCCCCTTTAAATTTGTGAGATGTGTTTACCTGGAAAACTGCCTTCCATTCTCTGTTGTTGGACAACAGATAATCTCCCTTGCGAAGCTCATCGTTGTGGGACAAATAGTTTCTGCTCATTTTTCTGAAACATATAAATCCATGAAGTTGAAGTTGTCTGAAACAAGAAGAAATGCTATTAATGAATAAGTACTCACAGCTTTGAGTGTCCAGCCGCCGTCGGTCTGTTTGGTGTCAGTCAGAGACAACGAGCGTCTTTGTATTGTCTGTCCTGGGGGTGGAGAGGACATTTAGTTGATTACAGGTAAAGCAGATATTGGACATAATTTCTCCTATCTCGACTTGTTCTCTCCACCTCCTCTTGACAGCATCTCAGTCCTGCACCTTTGACATTTTGCATACCTGAGATAACAACAACTGGAAAATTATTAAGGTTTCCATCCTCATATCAGATGTTTGGGATAGATGGATTACATTTAAAAACACTTGGAAATAAACAATGTTGTTTTTGGGGGGGTTTTAGGTTTTTAAATAAGACTGTGCCTACTTTTAGGAGTGCAAATGTTCAAATTACTCTCAAATTGTTTTCATAAATAAGCAACCCAGTGTGTGAGTTCATTCCTGAATGGACTGTAGAAGAATGGTTGACTCATTGCTTACTAGTGTGGCTGAAAGCCACAGGAAGTTGGATTTGGACTTTAGCCCGTTTTTCTCTGTAACAATTGTTTTTAAAATCAGCTAAACGTTATTTCAGGTGAGTAATTATGTCCAGTGCATGTCAAGATGCGTTGCTGAAAAACATTTAAAACTTTGGTTCCATTAACTCTCTATTGTCACTGGAGCTCAATAATGACAATAATAATAATAAAAAATGATTTATATTTAAAATACAATGTATATTTACAGAAATCCAGAGGTTGAACAAACTTGTTACACTTAGGTCCTCGAGTATTCTTTTGGAGAAATGTACTTTTAGGAGTATTTTTATTAGGCTGTGCTTTTTACTTTTACTTGAGTAATTTTATTGTAAAGTATTGCTACTTTTACTTGAGTTATGTTTCTAGATACTCTACTTACTGAGGAACTTCACTGAATGAAGCCAAAAATTCACCAAACATTGACCTTTTGTTAACGTTTCATAAGTTTTACATAGAAATACTTTGATTTTTCCCATTTATTTGATTTTAAAATTTTTATTGATATAAATTGTTTTCATTTTGCTGCTTAAAATGCCCAAATTTCCACATAGCTTTATATTTTGACCTGTCTGTCTGTCTGTCTAATTCTACATGAATTATTTTTCATTTGGTCCTTAAAATACAAAAAACTGGTCTGATTATGTAATTTTTAAATATCAAATTATTTGATCAGTTACTTTTTTTTTACTCGAGTATTTTCTTGGACAACTACTTGAGTAAAAATATGTTGAAGTAGCTTAAATATAATTTTTGGCTACCTTGCCCACCTCTGCAGAAATGTCAGAAACGATCACAATAACAGTTAATATAATAAAATAAAATCGGTGACCTTAAAATGCAGATTAAAAATCAAAACAGGATATAGCATTTAAATCGAGTTAGTTGAAAGTTTACTGAAGAACGGAGAAGCTTGAAGGAAAATACTCAAAATTATTCACCCAAATCTGGCAGGTTAAAATGCAACCATATGAAATACTAAGAACATGTACATAAATGTTTGAATATGAAGAAAGCCAAGCTTAAGATAAATAACTTTAGTGTCTTTGGTGACCTTAAATGGTAAAAGTTTTGCGTGAGTTAGTCAGGCTTTCAAATAAACTTGTGTCTCTCCATACAGTGCATGAAAATATCTTTAGGAGATAGTTTGTTGTATTTTGAATATCAGCTTCATGACCTCTGCACTTTCAATATCTCTGTTGTTGGGAAAGCGGTACTTCACCTCACACAGAGATCATGTTCCAAATGGATTGGTGTTGTAAGGATATTTAAAAATTTTATCATATCTTAATATTTGCATAAAGATAGCAGGAACAGACTGCAAGGAATTTTTAAAAAAGCATATATCAGGTCTGAATTTATTTAAAATTCCAAAAATTGTGAAAATAACAGCAGAGTTGTAAACATTATAGTTATTTTTACAGTTGCAGCTGCTGGGTGGAAGGATCTGTGATAAAACTCGTTTGTGTGCAACAGTTTGTTTCTTTAAATCTAAATGAAGACATGTAGGGCATTTGGAAAGGAGAAGAAATTTTAAACATAGTTTTTGTTAGATATCTTCTAATATTAAAGATGTTTACAAAATGTGTCACTTTAATTCAAAACCAAACATTGAGAAAGTGTTTTAAAATAACTCAAAGCTATTTAATTCCCTTAAATTTCAGAATATTTAATTATAACTTCTTAATGACAATAATTGCTCATCCTCAATTTCTAAATTTCAATGCCTTGGCTTTTGCCTTGGCATTTGCTGTCGGGGAAAGATAAGGTAGCCGCTGAGGAATTTATTCAAACCAAGACTTATAAATATTCAAACAGTTTCAATGAACGGCTTGTTTTTATGAAGTCATGACAGATACAGACTCATTTGAATTAGTTATGATCAGCAGTTTTTAATTTATATAGCATCACAGTCCTGTAGCTGCAGACAGATGCAGAATTCAGTCGTCCATTCTGATCATTAACTTCGTTTTGGACAGTGACTGGTATTTGTTTGAGGATCATTATTCATATTATTAATCATGCATTGCCTATTTGTATATTCCTTATAATCTATAAAGTATTTCCTTTTCTTTTGACAAACATAACTGCAGTGAAGCAAAAGAAATTGTGGCAAAAGAAGGCAACATCCTGGATCTTTTTGCTGTTTTTTTTCGTATAGAACTCGTGCAGTTCCTCTCGCAACTACTTGGTGCCACTATTGCTTTGTTTAAAGCGATGTGTGCGTACTTGTACGTCGTTTCGTTTCATATTTCACATTTTCATATTTTATATTATGATTTCAGAAATAACCCGTTTCTGAAGATTCAACAAAACGAAGAGCGTTTTGTTTTGGCAACAGTCATTGAACATGCATGGCAACGGAGTATTAGGGCAATTGTAGATAGAAAAACCCAGAAAGTTTGATGTTTGATATCAAATTTTATAGAAAAAACTTGGAAATCTGAGTTTGAAAAGTAAAAAATTTATTTAGCAAATTAAATTTTTACTACAAGACCCTTATATTAGTGGGATGTACGAATATACGTCCATGTGGAAACTTTTCTTTTTACCCCATGCAGATTAAATTTAGAAATATTATATTATAAAACCATCCGTCACCAAAAGCCGAAATTTAATATGAATTGATGCTAATAAAGAGCATTAAAAATCAATTAATGAATCTCTCTTTGACATCCAGGATTAAACATTTTTTATTTCTACTGGTAAATCCAGAGAAAGTGACATGTTCTGTGTTACAAGACTATATTTGGAATAAAGTCACTTTAGGAACTTAAAATGAATATAAATCAGACATTTTTATGTCAAATGTAACAGTAAAACGAAAAAGAAAATCACACATTTTGACAGAGTTATTTATGCATGTGTGAAGTCTGTCTGGTGTGATGCTTCACATGTAGACAGCATCTTTAGCCAGTGGACAGGGCCATAATAGTGGCACCGCCGGTTCTGTAGGTCATCCTCTTCCAGTGGTCCATCCGCGTTGTCATCATTTCCTGAAATAGGCGAGCACATCAACAGAAACATCAACATAACGCACTTCCTCCACCAGCTGAAACGCATCGACAGATTAAAGTTTTACCGCCGTGAGCCTCGGTTTCTGGATACAGTGAACGTACGGCTCCGGAGTAGTTTCTAACTGCTCATTCACCGTTTTATAGCAAACGGCACAATCCATCTGTGGCTGTGGATGATAAAAATAAAAACACCCAAGGTCGTAATCCTGTGAAAACATGGTTAATCTTTGGTTCTGGATCTTAACTCACTCTGTCGTTCCTGAACTGACAGATACGAGAGTCTGAAGCTGCTGTTCTTTTGGGACATCTGGTGGCCCTTAGGTGGAAGTGATGGTAGAGGAAAAGCACACCAAACCCATCCTACAAGACACCAGAATACAGATTTATTAGTCAAAAAACATATTTTTTTTTAGCTAAAATGAAGTAAATTTGCAAATGGATTGAATGTGCATGAGAGACAAATCTTCCATCAATGCAGGATTCATAAAAGATTTCATAAAAGGGTTGAATATTGGTTTGATTTAATGTTAATCTACTACATATACAAAGATTGTTTTTTTCAGTTTAGCCAAAACAAAACAGCAAAAACGATCATTGATGATCGAGAAGTAAAGCACTGATGCTCTGATTTTGTACATATTCATCTTGTTGGTATATCCTTGTGACATACATTTTCCAAATTATTATGCAAGTGATATTTTTTCAGATTTTCTTAAATGTTCAATGCAAATGATGGTCAGTATAATTTTCAAGTCATGAACTATTACAGCATAAATCAAATTTTACTGAACAAAGCTCCCCATGAGAACAGTATTTTTTTTTTTTTTTTTTTTACAAATAAAAGAACTCAAAATGAACTGTTCCAAGTTATAATGCAGATTTTATAAACATTTTATGGATTATAAGGAACTGCAAACGGTCATTCTTTGAATGTGCAGCATTAAGTGGTCACATGTACTGAAATCAAAAGCTATTACAATCAAAAACATCTTAACAGACCGAATTACATGTTAACAATGGATCCCTTCTTTGATATCACCTGCACAATTCTTGCATACATTGAACTTGAGGTTCCAGAGGCACCAGCAGCTTCAAAAAACTGTTTGCTGCTTTGTAAGGGCATTTTAGCAGCTGCTCTCTTAATTCGATGGATTTGTCTAACAGAAACCTTCCTCATTATGCCTTTATCTGTACAAACCATCTTTGTTCTGAATCAGGCACAAATCTCTTCACAATACTATGATAGCGCTTCAGTTTTCATTAAATATCTAATGTTTTCATACCTTGTCATACGGCACTACATTATTTGATGATTTTCGTCAACAGAGATCCTTTCTCTTTCTCATATTGCTTGAAACCTGTGGCCTGCTTAATAATGTGGAACATCCTTCTTAATTAGATTTTCTTTACTTGAGTTCACCAGACAAATTAATCAATCCAGCTCTCTGAAATTAATTATAGTGATTCAAAGAGTCCTGACACACAATACCATCTATAAATTTAATAGCACAACAAAAAATGTAATCTTTATGACACTTAAATCCAATTTGCATAATAATTTGGAGCATGGTATAGCTGTCATTAAAAAAACGTAAATGTATAAAAAATCCAACATATAACAGTGAAAATATGAAGCTTAAATTGGATTATTTAATTTTTTTCTGATGGATAACAATTTAAAACCTGGAGAAAAATAATTTAAAAATACTCCTAAAGGAGGTTATTGCTATAAAACGTCTTCTTTCTCGCTGCCATTTGGGTCAAAATGACAGAAACTGGTTTAACTTGTGTCAGAGATGGCATTGTTTTTTTTAATTGATCATTTCTATAGCAACAGACTCGTTAAATAACAATCAGATCCTTTCATTTCACACTTATTAACTCCAAACAAGATTCCATTACTTACTTACTTATTCTTACTTATTTATTCCCTTACTTATTCCCTCCGCTCCAGAGAGGGTAAACGTTATCCGACTTTTTTATTTGGCAAGCGCAAACTTGTTTACATATTATGGGTTCCAAAGTGCGCCTAATCCGAAACAGATGGGAAAACAAGTCAGAACCAGAACCTTCTGGAAGCAGAGAGGAAAAGAAACTGAAACACGTTTAAACCAGAACTTCAGTACAAAAACACAAAGTCTTACCAAGTATTTTTGGTCTAGTTTCTATCAAATATCTTTGCACACTTGAATAATAATAATGTTTCAAAAAGACATTTTTGCTTGTTTTAAGTGAAGAATTCCTTAATTTAGATTTTAAAAACTAGTTCTGCTGGCAGATTATTTCACTAGTACTTTTTCATCAATATTAAGAAATTATTGACTTAAAATAAATATATTTTACTAAAACGTTACTTGGAAGTTAGTTTATTTTAAGTGTGCAAAAATATTTGGACTAGAAACTGGACCAAAAAAACTTGGTAAGATTCTGAGTTTTACATGTACTTTGTAAAATAAAACTTATGATCACATTTTTGAGGACATGAGGGAACAAGCCTGAGTAATCAGTCCTGACGTGATTTTAGTACCAAAGTTACAGGATTCAGTGATCTCACGAGATCAGAAAAATGTCAATCAAAGAAACTCAAACTTACATTATGCTCTTTTATCTCCACACTTTTCAAAAAGCGAAGATGGTGTTTGACTGCGGCATGGGACATCAGCTGCTCCAAGGCGAGGTCAACTCCGGCCTTGATGGGAATGGACAGCTGATCGTACGAGTCCTGGGCCTCGGCAGGAAGCAGCAAACCTCCGGTGCAAACCAGCAGCAGCAGCAGCAACCCTGCAGCCATCTTCCTCCAACTGTGTGTGAGGAAAACAGCCAAGCTTCAAGGGGTGAATACCCTTCCCCTCTCTCACTTCCCCTTCCTCTGCTGGCGTCCAAAACAAAGTCCTGTTATGGCTGTGGAGGTGAACTGGCGAAACGAAGAAAACAATCAGAAGACTCACTGAACTGAGTAATAATGAAACTGAAGGAGAAGGAGATAAAGCGTTTCTCAAGAAGATTTAGAGAGGATTTCTAAAGGAAACTGTTCAGGAAAAACAGGACAAAAAGTTATTGGCACTTCTAAAGAAAAAGCTCCAACATTTCACTAGAGTACAAACTGAAACGGTTACTTCAATGTTTCAAATCATTAAAACAAAATTAACTAATTACAAAATATGGACTAATTATTTTAATGTCTAAAAAACCAAAATCTAGTCAAACTTAATTTGGTCCTATGTGGAAATATAACTGGTTATATAATTTATAACCTAAAATTAGCTAAAATTACAGCCAATGTGACAACATGAAGTAGGCTAAAAGATCTCAAAAAGTAATACATCAGTCTGGAAAACAACCCAAACCTTAAGGGATACACCAATACAAAGACTTTTGTCAATATCCTCTATTAATAATATTGCTGTAATGGCTGATAACCAATATGTATTGAGATTATATATATTTCACTACCATTTTGACACCTTTAGAAAAAAAGTAATTCAGAAACAGATAAAAATAAATATTGGTTGTTCATATTGACCCAATTTTATTTATTAGGTTGTTCCAACCCAATATCAGTATTGGCAGATGCATGACTAGTATCTGCCAATACTGATGTTGGTGCCTATATATCGTGAATCTCTACAAATTTTATTTTTTGCCTGCATGTGACCTATATTCTATTTTTTTCTTGGGAATCTGAACAGCTCAATCCCGATCTCTTCACTGCCCCCCAAAAATATGATCCGTCATATGTAGAGCTGATTCCGGTACGTTTTCGATTGTTTTGGGGTGAGATCAAATACACTGCAACCCAAACGAAGCACAAAAAACAATCAATCTCTTCTCAATATCAAGCAGCGCTCATCAACTCCCCATTGAATCCACACACATGAATTCAACAGAAAACAAGGAGCAACTGAAATATAAGCTGTGTTGTTTTTAATTCTGTTTAAAAACCACTTTGGGCAACTTCCCAAATAGCCTAGATCACCATGATGCATAAAATATACACACAATAATGAAATATTTAGCAAATAAATAATTTTTAAAAATTTATTTACCATTTTTTTTTAAAATTCACATACATTTTTGACATTTTACATGATTGAATTGTGGCACTTGTGGATTTCCATACTTGCTGCAGTCCAAATTGTTATTTTAAACTTCCTCATCCAGTTGGGGTTATACAGCTTCATCTTCATTTCTACCCACCTCCAGTTTCTGGTGAATAGTTTGCTGCTTATTTTACTCTCTGTCTGTAGATCACAGATTATTTTAATCTCTACTGGAGCAGCTTAATTAACTGCTGGCAGCCAAATATTTTTTTTCTGCTTGAAACGAATCAAGCAGACTGTGTAAAGGCATCAACAAACAGTGAGTAGGTGAAGAAATTAGTTATTTTTGCTCTGCTTATAGGGATAAAATATTGAAGAAATTATGTTAATATTTTTGGAAGCATAAAAATAGATCCTTTAACTTCTTAACTAGCTTATAAAGAAAAGTCGAGATCCCCAACCTTTATTTTTGAGTTTTCAGTTTTGTTTTTTTTCCATCAGCCAGAAGCCAAACTAGGAAATGTGTTTTAAGGTCCAGTCATTTAATTCCAGATATATCTTAAAATTTCCATCAAACTCTGATGATACAACATGCTGTAAAAACCTGCAACCAGACAAGCTGTAGTCAGAGTGGAAAAAGAAAATACACCCCTGCTGAATCATAGAGGTTTGCATTCCAATGTAAAAATGATTTAGCCAACAAATAAATTCAACATGGTTATTTATTAAACTAAATACACCCCTGCTGCTTTATTTTGATTGAGCAGGAAGTGTAGCAATCAGATGCTTCCTTATTAATGAAAATCTACATTAAGAATGGAGAAATCAGTGCGTTGGAATGGTCTAGTCAAAGTCCAGACATCAATCGGAGAGCTCAGCAGAAATTGATATGTTCAAACTTTAATTTACCGAAGCAACAACATAAAGAGGAGTGGGTCATAATTCCTTAGTATGATTCACCGAGGAAACAGTTTTAATATAAAAGTTAAAATCTGGAGTGTTTTAGAGTGAATCTGGGGAAAAAACAAAACCGGTTCTTACTTTTTCAGACACAGCTTCATAGTTTTGGCCCTTTCCAGTACATTTTTTTTGGTAAACTTTAGGTTAAAACATCAGAACTGAAAGAGGGTCAACATGACACCACTGCATAATATAAATATAAAAATGCAACAAAAGGAAGAAAATAAGGTTAAAATGTAACAAGTTTCAATAATAAAGTGATCTTAACGTTTTATTTACTAGATAAGTGTGTTTGAATAACGTGACAGAGACAAGAGAATGGAAATGATTTTGATTTGACACTATGCACTTTATCATAACTTTGTTAGAGAAAATAAACATAAAATCAACATCATAGAAGCTATTTTTGATAAAACAATAACAGAGGAGACAGAATAATTTAGCTTTGACGCGTTAAACTTTCTTAATGGTCTCCAATTGATGAGAGAAGAGTCGGAGTGCCGCTGCTGTACTTCAGAGCTTTGCATTGTTCAGCTCTGGTGGTTCTCATGTCCTGCAGAACAAAAAGAGGAAAGTCAAACCCAGCACAGCCTCAAGTCTGAAGCAACAAAAGGTCAGGAAGGGTCAAACGGACCTCGGTCAGCACTGGTCTGTGGACGCAGTGGATGAACGGCTGCGGTTCTGCCTCAATCTCTCCCTCGAAGGTTTTGTAACAGGTTACGCAGTCGATGAGTGGCTGCATGAGCACACACAAACAAAACAGCAGAGGCATGTCAGAACTGGCGCCTCCAAACCCACATTCCACATTTCCCAGCTTTCCGAGTTCCAGTGAGCTGCCAAATCAGATAAACAAAAAAAAAAAAAGAAAAAAACAACCCTCACCCTGTCGTTTCTGAACTGGCAACTCGTGGCGTCGACGGTTCCTTTCTGGCACTTTGTGGCTTTAAGGTAGAAGTTGTGGTTTATAAATTTCACATTAAAGCCAGGCTGAGGAGGAAGTGAAGCAACAATGATATTAATACTAAAAATGCTCTGGAAATGTATTATAATGCATACTATTTGTTAATATGTTATTAAAACTTTATTTAACTAGATAAAAACCTAACAGCAGAACACGTCGCAGTGCAATTCAAAAACAAAAAAATATGATCTAGTTTCTAGTGCAAATATCTAACAATTTAAATAAGACAAAACTGACTTACAAGTAAGGTTTCAGAAAGAGCTAGTAGTTTTAAGGGCATTTATTCCTTAATATTGATTAAAAACAAGTACCCGTTGGGAAAAAGGTCTTATAGGTAGAATTAGGAATTATTGGCATAAAACAAGCTCTTATATTTTGCTGAAACCTTACCTGTAACCTACTTTTATTTTAATTCAAATGTATTTCATCAAGTATAGCACATTAACCAACGTTAAAAAATCTTTGTGTTGTATATAGGTTTTTTTAGCCACAAGCTAATTTTCAGAGGCAGTTGGACCTTTATTAAGACAGCAAAATTAAAATTTCCTGTCACAAACAGGAAAACAAACGTTGAATTTCTGTCACTATAAACAAGAATAACATGAAAATTCAGTTTTATTTCAAATGTACTAAGGTATTTGCACTAGAAACTAGACCAAAAATACTTTGAAATAGCAAAAGCAGACATTAGAAATATATGAAACATTAACAATTTGACAAAGTGCAGCAAGTTTTAAACACAGTACATCAAAATGTGAAAGCAACAGAACTTTACCTCGTATTCGGACTTTTCCAAACTCCTGAAAAAGAGAAAGTGATGCAGGACGCTGGCATGGGAGGCGAGTTTCTCCATGGCCAAATCCACTCCCTTCTTGAAGGATTCAGGAAGGTTGTTGTAAGCCGGCTGTGCGTCGGACGGCAAAGCCAGGCAGCCGAGGCTGAAGACCCAGAGCAGGAAAGCAACCATCGTGGTCAGCTTGTGTCTGTGGGGCTGAAAGTGGAGCAACCGACCCATATTGCAGAAGAGAGGGGGGGGGGGGGCATCCGGCCCTCCTCTTCCCACTGAAGGACACAAGCTCAATCATGCCACATTCCGACTTCAGGAGGCGGATTTTAGACACAGTAGACTTCTATCTTCCACACCAAGTTGTCCAATGTAATCAAGTACTAGCCTGCTGTGCTTCTAAAATATTTGAAACAAAGTGAACCTAAATATGAACAAAAAAGTAACATATATATATATATATATATATATGAAAAATACATTAATCTTTTCTCACAATTTTCATTTGGCAGCATCATGCTGTGGAGTAAATAGAGATATTCAGTAGTGGGCACAGCTAGCTAAAAAGTTAATTCTGCCAAGCCTGAAACACTAATAATGCAACAGGTATTAATGCTAATGTGCTAAGTCAACGTGGTATTTTGTGCAAGCTAATGCTAAAGATTTAAACAGTATTAGTGAAAACCAACACTAAACCACAAAAAAAAAAAAAAAAAAAAAAAAAAAGAACATTTGTGTTTTTTCTTTATTTGAAGCAGGGAAGAGATGTTCATAAATAATTTAAAAAAAAAAACAGGTAAATAGAAAATACTTTATTTGTCATCAATATCTGATGGACAAGTTATCAGCAACAGTCTCGTGGACTTGTATTGCAATAAAAACAAATCTACACACTTCTTAAAGACTTGATCACAGAATCTGAAGCTATACAGGCAGACTTATCAGAAACAACAGGCTGCACAAAAAAAACAAAAAACACTTCTACCAAATCTTTTGAGTGTTTGCATACATTAAATGCCAGAAACAACTTCTGTAGTATTCTTTAAACAAACAGCAGTGATGCATAATCCAGAGATGTTTGAAAAGTGCTGAACACTGTAACATGTGCCATCCTAAACACCCTTTTAGGTCACTTTCCCCACCCCATAGGCACGTCACTTTTTGTGACCTTTGACCCCAGAAAGGCACCATCTCAGTCAGGCTGAGGCATTCAGAGGGGAAAAGGGAAAAGTAGTGTTTGACATAACAAAAGTCAGTTTTAAAGTGTTTGACAGCCAAAGATTGAACCGCATCACGCAAATGATTAAAACACACAATATATAGCGTTTTCCCTCGCAAAGACGCATCAATTGTCTGCTCAGTCTGGGTGGGAATCTGAAATGATTCAACCGTTTTAACAGGACAAAAGTTAAAATATGGAATGTTTTAAAGTGAAAGTGGAAAAAAAACCCCAAAAATGGCAGGATCAGACCAGAGATAACCAAACTGCTGCAGCTTGTTATTGTAACTGCAGATATTTGGCACTTGGACAAAATGGTGATTAATTTACAGCATTTCCTCACCAAATCACAACATATTATAACATTAGTGCACTGCACATGTGCGTGGAGACAATTCGAGTCCATCTATACCACCACTGTATTTTTTTTTATATATAAAAAGTGAACTCTGCGTGATGAGAAACATGATTTCATGGCATTAAAGTAGCAGTACAACTACATTTTTTGATGAAACATTAACAGTAATCCAAGATCTCCCTCTGCTGGTGATCTTGCATCACTGCAGGCACTGAAATCGATCATTTAAACTGCAGCATCCGAGTTAAAAACAAAACAAAATGATGAAAAAGCAGGCTAAAAACAAATATCCCTCAACTAAAGCCACACCACGAGCACTAAGCAGCTACTAAACTAATTACACAGAATACAGTTCAGATTTGGTTTCTTATAAAAAAGTGCTACAAGCAAGTGATTGACTGTCTAAAATAAGACAGAATGAGGAGAAAAAACTGCTCAATATCTCGTTTCCTTCATAAGGCGCTTAGTGGGTGTAAAAGAAAGAAAAAACATGACTAGCACTAACAACATGTTAATGGTAAGGAATGCATCCTAGATAGCTTCCACATATTCAATGTGAATCATAGCAACCTTTCAGGGCTAAAAAGTAATCAGTTTTGCACATACGTCTACTGCTATATATGAATTTTTAGTTTGCAATCACTTCGTTTTATTTGGAATCTCTTGTCCCCTGAAATAAACGTTTAAATAAAAATAAAATGTCATGAAAAAAATAAAGAAATAAAGCTAAATCTCTTCATTTTGTTGTCGCTATCGAGCACAAAAAGGCGCCTAAGCAGAGATGTTGTTGACCAGATTCTTCCAGCGAGCTTTACTTTTAATTTTCTGACCCAGAGATCAGCGGTTCTGATGGGATTCGGTGTCGAGTGGAGTTGGACTGAGCGGCGATGCGAGGCCTGGGAGCAGAGCTACACAGGCATGTGCATCTCGGAGTATTCGTCGTAACAATCGCGCTCGTCAAACTTTGGTTCTGCATCATCACCATCCAGCTAAAAAAAAAAAAAGAAGGGAGATGAGAGATTAATTTTTTGACATGTTAAAGTTTGATGATTTTCTATAATTTACAACCTAAAAACAAAATTAAAACAAGTATCCTATAGTGGTATTGTATAAAAAAAACTGGTTAGTTTCATGTTACTTTTGTGATTTTAAACTAAATTTTCATTACTGTATAATATTTTAAACCTTGATTCTTATGAAGCTTGATGTCTGTCTTGTTTTTAAAGTTTTGAATGAGTTTTTATCAAAGGGCAATTTCACAGAAAAACCAGAGGAAACGTCAACATACTGAGGCGCAGAACACAGTGTGGCCAGAAGGTGGCGACTATGAGGCACACGTTCATGGAAGACTTCCAGAATATGAGTGAAAACCATGCAATTAAAAAAAAACTTGTGTATTGGTTGAAACAGTTATGCATCCATTCATGTCTTGTAGAGAATCTTATATTCTGTTTTTAAATTATTTCTTGCGTAAATATTTTCTTTTTTGCTTTTTTTTAACAGAACTATGGTATTCCACTGTCAAAAAAGTGCTTTAAGTGTTTGATTTCTTCTGGCATGTTTAAGAAATCCTTTAATCTCCAAGGCAACCATTCAGACTATGCAAAACGCCTGGGTGGACCTAGCCCCGCCTTCCAGGCACAGCTCCTCGTCTGAGCTGCAGTTCAAACGTGCAGAGCAATCCTCCTTCAGACTAGCCAGCAGAAATTAGCATAAACTCTGGTAAAAACATTAAAGGATTAATAGAGGAGCCATGTTCTGATGACTTCCTGAAGGCGGAGTTTCAGAAAGAGCAACTTGAAACTGAACTATTTCAAGTTGTTAAATTACAAAGTCAAATTTCTTTTTAGTCCCATTTGAAATGCATGTAATTTTGTTAGCAACTGTTAACAACAGTTAACAACATAGAGGCATTGTTATGCCTCTATGAGCATAACAATGCCTCTATGAGGCATTGTTATGCTATAAAATGCAACTCTGTCTGGAAAAAGCAATACTGCCTTTTTGACATTTTTACCAATGCTGCATTGAAGTAGTTTGTGTAATGAGCTCAGCAGATGCATGCTAGGTCCACCCAGGAGTTTTGCACAGTTGAATGGTTGCCATGGAGACAAAAATAATTTCTCAAATGTGCATGAAAGAATCAAGGCAACAGTCCAGTTACATGATGTAGAACTCCAAAAAGTTGATTTTACATAATACTGCCTCTTTATGTTAAAATTCTGTCTCCTTGGAAAGGTTATGTACAGCAATTTTGCAGTGTTCTTGCAAAAGTAAAGTTTAACAAATGTAGCTGCAACTTTTTAAAAAAAGTTTCCACAAATTCAGCAAAATTCCACAAAAATTTTAGGCTGCAACAATCAAATAATTAAAAAAAACCTCACACCATCCTAATAACATGGCTAAGAACAGAGTGTGTATTACGGGAGGTTGAACAGGCTCACAGCGCCCCCATGTGGTTGACTTACACATGCAATCTCTCTTTCGTTGAAGATGCGATGCAGCACGAACATCTTGACAGGGACGGTGAGGAGGAGGACGAAGGGGAAAGCCAGAGACGCCTGGGTGGACATGACGGCCCAGAGGACAGCCAAGCACACCATCTGGATGCAGGTGAAGAGATGCATGCGCCACGTACGAACCTGATGGACACAAATCAGTCCAGTTTGCCACCCGGAAACTTGCATTTCATATTAGTACATGTCAACTGATATGAAACACTTATTCTAAGAGTTTCCTCCATTGTATTATAAGTCTGGTGGGCCGCCAGGCTTTATTTCTGGGGGAAACGCTGCATCACATGTATCAACCATTGAAATCGATCATGTGTTTTTAAGCTGGACGTACCTTGCGTACGTAGGTGTGGTCAGGGTGATACTTTGGCGGCATGAGGAGCAGCATCATTCGCTCCGTCAGCTGGATGCCGTTGAGCGACATCACTCCCATGTAGAGGAAGATGCCAAACAACACAGCGAGGGGAATCTGACGCAGCAGGTCGCCGATCACAATGGACAGACCTGGACACAAACTCCACCAGTAAAAGAAGCTTTAATGGGAGCAAAAAGGTACCAGTTTGACACTCACCAACCATGATGGCGACCAGCAGCCCGGTGACCCTCTGCTCCTTCACCTCCTGGATGCGAGGCTTGTCTCCAGGGGCGACAGCTGTGCTCATGACCGTAAGGGCATTGACGTGGGTCACGGAGCGAACGGTGGCGGCGGCCATCCACGGCAGGCCGAAGAGAGCCGAGCTGCCGCCAAGAACCACGATGAGCAGCAGATCCAGGTGGAAACCAGAACCCTTCAGCAGCTTCCGCTCCTTCTTACTGACGATGAGCCTGAAGGAGAGAAGAGGAGGAGAGTTTATCTAGAAAATCAAATCCTGATGCAGACACGCAAACCTGAAGCTGCAAAATAAACAGAAACAGATGCTTATGATACAGCTGAGGAAGGAAGGATTAAAAAAGCAAGCAAGAGAATGAGAGAAAGCAAAGAAGGAAAGATGAAAAAAACAAGAAAGAAAGCAAGGAAAGAGGAATTCAAAAAAAGGATAAAAAGCAGCAAGGAATCAAGAAAGGAAGGATAAAGAAGCAAGGGACACAGAAAGGGTAAAAGAAGTTAAGAGAAGAACCAAGAAAAAAAGGGAGGATGCAAGGAAGAATATAAAAGGAAAGAAGGAGAGGATATAAAAGTAGAAAAAGGATCAAAGGAACAAAGGCTAAAGAGCAAGCAAGGGAACAAGGGAGGAAGCAAGAAATGGAAGGATAAATAGAAGAAAAAGAATAAAAAAGCAGGGAAGAGTAAAAGAGGAAAGATAGTAGGAAGAGGGGAAGGGTACAAAAAAAAGAATAAATGCAAAATAGTAAGCAAAGAAGGTTAGAAGGAAGGAAGAAGAATAAAAGGAAGCAAGGGAGGAAGAAAGGGTAAAAGATAGCAAAGATAGAAGGAAGGAAGGATAAAAGAAAGGAAGAAAAAAAATAGTGGAAACGCGGGAGAAGAAAGAAAGGAATAAAAAACATTAGGAAGAAGGAAGAACAAGGACAGATTAAGTGAAGGACACAGGAAAGGAAAGATGGAAAGACTTAAGGAAAGGAGGAATAAAGGACAGAAAGAAGAAATCATGCTCCTATATTTCCACTCTTGGGTCAGAGGTTTCTCAGCTTCCCGTCCGTTTATTCGCTGATTGACCATCGAGGATCAAGTCAAAATGGCGCCTACGGTTCTACTCACGTTGTGATCTGCGTCTCCATGAAGATCAGAATGAAAACCAGCAGCGCGGGAAGACAGCAGGCGAACATCATCCAGACAGGAAACTCTCCGTCCGAGCCCAGAGGATTGATGATCCAGCCACGCTTGTTGGGACTCGTCACAGAGAAACCGCTGGGGACGCTCAGTTTCTGGACGGAGGACAGAGACGACACTCAGCAGCGTTTGGACGGGTGGCTTAGAGGGAAACCACTAAGCCACCCGCTGTGGTTTAGAGGGAAACCACACCACTGAAACCAACCTGAGTGTAAGTGTCTTCTATGCAATAGTCCATCAGAACCATGATCAGGATTGCAATGGGGACTCCGAAGTCTCCAATAATCCTGCGAAACTAGAAAAAAAATAAAAACGCAAACTGGTTGGAAATGAAGAGGTGGAAACAACCAATCACAGGATGTCACTTCAGCAGGTTTTACTATGAACATTAGGTAAATATTCAGTTCCTCCAGGAAGTTGTGATCACAAATATTAATGGAAATTTTGCAACTTTTCCACTAATTTGATCAACCACTAACATTTTCTGTACTTCCTGTTTTTCTGTCACTGATTTTCTTTTAAAAACAGCATGTTCATATGCTTTTCAACAGAGAAAAATAGTTCAAAAAAGCTAATAAAGCTCTAAAATCATCTTAACTTTAGTTTAAATAGTTGAAGACATTGACCTCCTACTGCAGAGGTGCCCAAAGTGTGGCTCGGAGACCATTTGCAGCCCCTACACTGCTTTTTTAAAAATGTCTTTGAAAATATTTTTTAAACTTTGCACAATACAGCAAAACATTTTCAAAGAGAGAGCGACCAGATCATCTTTCTATTGCGGCATAGCAACTTGAATCGTTTCTACGTTCTTCAGTAAAGCCCAAACAATGTTGCAAACTTGAGCTCTTTGTTTTAATAAGAAAACATGAAAAAAGAAAAAAAGAAAAAGGCCTTTTGTGTCTGATGGTATTTAAATAAAATATTGGATGCTCAAGTTGTTGACTAGGTAAAATATCAAGGTTTTATGTCATTTTAGAGGTTTTTTTAAAGCATATTTGCTTGGGTCTCAAGTACATTTATACTGACAATTTCAGCCCATTTGACAAAAAAGACATTTCCAGTGATGCTGAATACTTTTCATCGCATAAATAAAGTCTCACCCTGCCAGGGAAAAAAGCGCTGTTCTTGAACTTCCGCAGGTAAAAAGCGATGAAGAACGTTCCGGCCATGAGAACCAGAGAAAGCAGCGCCGTGTTGGGCTCCCCGGTAACCGTGATGATGTGGGTGGTGTTGTGCTCCGTCATTGTGATGTTTCTTACTACAACTTCTTTTTCTTTGTCTTCCGTGGTGCTGTTGACTGAGCAGCGTTTCAGCGGGTGCTCCTTGAATATCTGAGCGCAAAAGTCTTGCATTAAACACCAACCTAAAGTATCTGCATCGTCCTCAATCTGGACAATAATAATAATTAATAATAATAACAATAAACCTTCAGCATATTAATCTTTCACAGTAAATCCATCATAACAGATTTCAAGAGCTCGTTAAGAAAACACTAATTTTGACCCCATGTTTTGAACGGCGTCCTAAAATTTGTCACTTTGGCTTAACGTCCGTTACGCAAACGAAAACTTCTCTCTCTCATGCGTACCCTGGCCAGCTTGATGAAGGTCTCGCAGATGAAGATGAGGGAGATGAGGAAGGAGAAGATTTCCTGGGTGAAGCGGGAGACGAAGCGCACCAGAAAGCTGCCTTCGAAGGCCACCATGACGATCACAATGACGATGAGCCAGAAGCCGATCCAGACGCGGCCTGTCAGGTACTCCATGCTGTTTGCTTTGCAGAACTGTGGAGACACAGAACAGTGACAAATGTGGACTAGCCAGCGTTCATGTCTATACAAGTCGTGGAAATTAAGCTATAATTATTTAAGCTAAAGTAAATAGTTTTGAGTATGAAACTGCAGTTGCTATAATTTAGGAGCAATTTAGAGCAAAAACAGCATTTTAAGAGAGACTAATGACCTGAAACTGGCAGCATAGGAACTCTTTTCCACTTCTCCACTGCCTTTGGCAGTATTAAAACATTTTGCATCATCTATTTTCTGTCACATTTGAACAGTATCATTTATTCTGGTCATTTTAGGTGTATCTAAGGGATAATTCCTTGTTCCTTTCAATTTTACATTATTAAAATGCAGTTAATGTGTGTAGTTTAATGACACAAATCAAACTTAATTAGGTCCACAACTAAAACTTACACTATAAAAGGCTTCCTCAAAGACCAGAATGGGTCCAGAAAAACCAACGACCAGCAGCGGCTGAGCTCCGAGTAAGCAGAACAGGATGCCCTGGACCGCTGTCGAGATGATCAGCTCAGAAACCCCAATCAGTCCTTCCGTCTTCTCACCTACAAACAAACACACACAGAGCTCCTCAGTACCGAGAAATGAGCAGGATGAGAGCTGAAAATCCTTCTTAAGAAACCAGAGTTTAGTGGGCAAAATTTATGGCAAACATTTCCCAGCTCTAATGTAGATTTATTCTATGCAATTTACCTCAAAAACAAAAGAAAATACATCCGTTTAGAAGAAAAGTGTAATGTAAATAAGCGGAAATAAGTTTTAACCAAAACGCTGTTGAAATGTTGAGTCTTTAAGAGTTATTTTGCAAGTTGCATTGTGATTTGGCAATCTCTAATTTGCACATATTAAGAACAACAAGAAACAAAATGGAGCTGAACAATGTTAAGCTAAAGCTAAAAACATAAGATCCAGTATTAAGCCTACATTTTTTCAGCTGGTAACAAGACATGGATCAGCTCATGGAGCGCAGCAAACAGTAAAAAGATTCAACACTGAGTAGACCTGTAAAGGCAAGTCAAACTGAATAGCTTAACTCAAACAATGGTCAAAAACAAGAGCAGTGGTATGTTGGGTTTACTTTGTCTAAGAGTCTTTAATTACATTTAATTAGACACTGGGTCAGATGATTTAAGATTTATCTAAATGCTAATGTAAAGCGTGGAAAAGCTTTGGAAAGGATTTATTACATATAATGATTCCAACATTACAAAACCCTAACATTTTTGTCTAAGAGTCTTTAATTACATTTAATTAGACACTGGGTCAGATGATTTAAGATTTATCTAAATGCTAATGTAAAGCGTGGAAAAGCTTTGGAAAAGATTTATTACATATAATGATTTCAACATTACAAAACCCTAACATTTTGAAATGAGGAGATACATCCGTACCTAGTAAACCTCCAAATGTGATAGCTGGAGAGAGAGCAGCAAAGTAGATGAAGATGACCGCCGCCATGCACTGGCTGTTCAAGGCGTCGCTGAAGTCGCTGATGTACTTTGGGTATCGACGCTGAATGTCTCTTATAAGGCCTCCGAAGGGGCGGTTCGTGCGCTTCAAGGGGTCGTCTGACTGTTTTGAAGGTCTGAGGAGGGCCTCTGGGTAAGAAAAGACATTCAAGACATTATAAAGCAGTTTTTCCCACTTTTTCAGGCTGATCAGGACCACTTATGTGGAATAACACATTTTAATGTACCTGAAATTAAAATATTAGTCTCTTAACTCACTTAAACTTGTTTTCTTTGTTCATCTTAATGAGAACGGTGGTGCTGAAAGTGTGAATTCTGAGCTTACCAACAATGTTAAACATAAAAAAAAACAAAAAAAACAAGTTATTCTTCACTACCAATTGTGTATATTAACATTTTAAGACTATAATTTAGAAGCATAATACAAAAAATTGACTGGAGCTGCTTTTAGAGACACAAAAATCCTCTTCTGCACTATTAAATATAAAAATGATCAACCCATTTTTAGCTATTGTATTTATTTGCCAATTAAGTTATTTTTGATTAAATACAAATAATAGCTGTTGCCTTGCAAGAAGAGCAAAGTCGTAAAAGATATTTCTCACCAACTGAGACTCGCGTTCACGGCTTAGAGCCGTTCAAAAGAATCGAATCGCTAGTGAACGACGCATCAATACTCAAGCAGGTAAGACTTTGCTTCCTCCTGGTGTTGATTTCTTTCCACTGGTATCTTCAGTTTTTCTTTAGAGTTTACATGCAGTACCTTGCAGACCACTAGAGGGCGGCCGAGGACCACAGTTTGAGGAAGACTGTAACAGCAACATGATAAAATAATCTTTTCCCTTGATTGTAGAGCTTACCTTTCTCCTTGAAGCTTTTTGGCTCTTTAGCCATCTGTTTGCCCTGCTCTTGTTCTTCCCTCTTACGGAGCATTTCTCGCTGGAAGCGAGCAACTGAGCGAAGCAACTCGTCGTCTCCCATCTCCGATGGCGGCAGAACGATACTGCAGTCCAAGAAGCTGTTGATGGCATTCAGCAGGTCCTGCCTGTCGTCCGCCAAGTAAGCTGCCTCATGAAATTGCTGAGGACAAAAGAAAAATGCACAAAAATCAACTAAACATGTGTTATTTAGGGTTTTGTTTCACCAATGCACTCCTTGGGTTTTCAGCACGCCCAAACAAGGCCGCCATTTTTTGGCGTATTTGAGGGAGTTTTACAGCTTCTATTTAGAAGTAAGTTTCATGCAATAACACCAGAATAAAGTAGCAACAATACCAGAATAAAGCCATAATTGTTTGAAAACATTTGTGGCGATAATATTAAGTAGAAAGTTAATCTTTTAAAACACATCAGCATCAAATCATTAGCAGGACTATTTAAAAGAAATTGAGCTTATTAAGTCAGATCCCGATAACTAAGCTTTTTTCCCCTCACTAAAACTTTTTTTTTTCTTAATTAAAGATGTTTTCTGCTCACCTTGTCAGACATGAGGGTGGAGATTGAGCGTCCAATCTGATGGTAGTCCATGCTGGTGGTTGGAGGTCCAAGCAGAACGAAAAGGAATCTGACGGGTACAGGAACTTCCAGAACGGACTCCAGTTCCACCGCCTCTTGGAGCCTCACAAACGCCATGGTGGGCTGCTCCAGGAAGTCGACGCAACCTGAAAAAATACAACAAAAAGTCAGAGTATTTGCCTCCACTTGGGTCTCAACTCCTCCTAGGAAACAGCCCAAGAACTTAAAAAAAACAAGGGAACTGACATTTTCTGGCAATATTTGTTTTTTGCCGTCTAGAAAATGAGCCATTTCAAAAACCTCCAGAATGTAATGCTACACATAAGCAGGCACCACACTGTTACCTAGCAACCCCAGCCCGTTACCTACCAACACAAGCAGCGTTCCAGCACGTTTGGTCAGCTGGTTTTACTGCTGTATGAAGCCTGCTGGAAAAGGCAAGAGTTTTGTTGTTGACTAACCCAACAACAAAACTCAAAGTTCTACAGTTGTATTATTGTGCATCTGTTCGTAGTCACTTTCATGTGACCACAAATGTTGAGTTGGGGGTCTTGGCCAGCAGCAGCTTATTTGGATTTAAAGCCACAGGAGGCCCTGATACAACCTGAAAGGAACTCAAAATATCAAAACTGTACATTTTTGGACATAGACCTAACCTAACTGGTTTAAGGTGGAACCAGAACACATAAAAATAATTATTTTGGTTTTGGATATGAATACCTTACCCACAAGAACCACGGTGGCCTCAGCGTTTTCCGGAATCTTCTCCAGCAACTTCAGCTCGTGTTTGGACTTGGATCGATGCATGCCTGGCCCCAGACCCAGCTCCTTCTGCTCAAAACGCAACAACACAGATGATGAAGTGTAAGCGAGAGTCTCTACCAGCCAGGAGGAGCCCAGACGTACCTGTGGCTCGTTCCTGTCTATGTCGACGTGAGCGTCATTGTCCACCGTGGAGTTGACGGTTCCCATGAGCGGGTCGGTCACAGACGGCTCCAGCTGATGGTTGTGGTTGGCGGTGTGGTGGTGCGGTAAAAGGCTGCCGAGGCTGGCTGCTGAGATGTTTCTGGGGAAATGGCTAACATGCTCCTTTTCGTCGCTCGGGTGGCTTTGGGGGGCAGCAAAAGGGAGAGAGAGGTTGAGCAAGAGGAAGAGGGGCAGAGACCAAGCATGAAGCCATCTACTAGCAGGAAGCAACAGAGAGGGAAAAAATTTTAAGGACAAAAGAAACAGCATATTTAACATACAAGTATTGATAACTTTGCATCTTTAGGTCCATTTAAAACCACTGGAATAGTTTGTTGCTTCCACTTAGGTAATAAGCTCAATAATTATCATTTGCATGATTTATAGTTTTTCTCTTTCTACCAAAAGCTAGATAAGTCTTCAGTTTTAAGACTTATCTAGTCTTCAGACTAAAGCATTCGCTTTAGTCTCAACTATCCCTTTTTTGAAGGACAGTTTTGTTTACAGACTTATTGGTCATTTCTATAATTTTGTTTATTTATTTTGGATATTTAAAATGTCTTCCTATTACAGTGTTAAATGTTGGTCTTTGAGAGCATGTCATTGCATCATTATTACCAAAATATTGTCATAAGAAATTGTCGTTTATCGCAGTAACTTCTGGGGCAACTTATCGTCCAGCAAAATTTGTTACTGTGGCAGACCTACTCCCAGTCCAGAAAAAAGGAGCTGTAAAGAAAAGAGCTTAAGAGGATGTAGAAGTCTGGTTGTAAGAGGAATGATCAAAGAGATGTTCCCCGCTGAACAAAAAGTCAAGGCTGTTTCTTCCTAAAATTGAGAATTTCCTATAAAAGTCACATTTAGTTAGTAATTTCTGATAAAACCGATTAAATTAGTACTTTCAAAGGGGGAACATTGTCAATAATCTGTGATAAAATCAAAGGTTTATTTCATCTTTCTACCTGTGTTTGAGCAGCAGAGCTCGCAGGACGTTGGATCTGTCCTCCGCTTTGATCTGGTCGGAAATGATCATCTGCTCCACCACCTGGTGGGCGATACCCGGCAGAGTCTTCTGGTCCAAATCCAGCAGCACCGCACCTGTAAACACAAACAGAATGCATTTCACGCCTGTCAGGTAAACAGCATTCGTTACTGGAAAATAAAGCACTTTCAAGGTGAAGTTTTCTAACTTTTCCTTAAAAGTTAGAAAAAACTTCTATACGCCTGAAGTTACAGAAAAATGTCTTTAAAAAAAACATTCTCTTTCAAGTTTTCTGGCATTTAAGCAAAGAAAATATTTTGGCACTTCTAACCAATCTAAAACAAGAACAGTTTAGTCTGATTTAAATTCAGAAAGTGAGAGAAAAATGTGTCTAACATTTAGAGTTGAAACAAGATATTCCAAATTTAGACGTTTAAGCAAACATTAGATTACACTTTATTACAAATGAGTAAATATCAACATAAATTTTTACGTTTTCAAACTTTCAAAAAAGTTTGATCTAATAAGAAAGAATTAGTCTGATTTAACTTTAGAATAATGAAAAAGATTTCAGTGAGAAGAAATTTGTCTTCATCTGTAATATCGGGTTTAAAAATGGTTTCCAAATTTAGGCTTTTCAACTGTTAAATTTATTACAAAACTGTACACTTTGATTTCTGCATAAAGTCCTTGAAAGTGTTTGGTACTACAGCACTTCCCAAACATTGAAAACAACTCAGTGAAATTAAAATATTTACAAGGAATTCAGTGAACTTTGTCGTGGTTTTACCGTGGGAGATGGTCCGTCTGAGCTCCAGCAGACTGCGAAAAGACAGCGAAGCGACGTGCGGTTTCCCCCAACGGTCCGTTTCCTCCTCGACATCCTCCTCAAACTTGATCCAACGAGCCGTCTCCTTCCACTGCATCTCCTGGTTCTTGTCCATCGTTAGCTCGTTCAGCTCCACAAACACCTGGAGGCAAAGTCATGTTAAACAGCCAGGCAGACATTCAAGCTCTGCATGGTTGCCATAGATTTGATTGGGCTTGTGATTATTTGAATTTTTAATTTGGGGATTTCCGAGTCAGAATTGCAAATACAGCTCTAAATGTATACATGTTTATTTAGCGGGTTTCAGAGACTTTTCACTTCTTGTAGCCATCAACAAGATCTTGGCAAACTGAAAATTTTAAAATAATTTAGCTTTACTAAAAGGGAACGGATCAGTTCTACAATGTCAACCAGAAAGGGTTTGAGCTTTTCACGAATTGATGTTGGAAATATTTTCTTTTTAGCTGCAGATGCATCTTTGTTACAAATAATATGCGTACTCTAAAGGAATGCTAATCTTAACCTTCTCATTAAGCTAAAATAAAGGACTTAAAATCTACCAACTGTTTTTAAAAGCAGGTTATGTACCAGGAAATAAACCAATTTAAATGAACAATCATCAATATCAAGGTTGCTGACGGCTATTTAAGTTTAGTTGAGGCACAATCTCTTAGAGATACTTATCCAAGTATTAGTGGGGCTGAATGTATACATTTCAGACAGAAAACTAAGATTAAATTCAAACCGGCACACCAATTGTTATTTTTCAGAAACTTGTAACTTCTGTGTCGCTGCAACACAAGAAAAGTTCAAATAAACCAATAAAAGCCCTGGATTAATGACAAAAATGACCAAACAAAACCCAACGTGCCAAACGTTCAGTCAAGAGAAAATGATCCATATTTGATTTGCAGGTTAACAAGCCAACAGAGAGGATGCTTAGAAGGAACAACTGATCCAATTACTCCTATTTTTTAACTTTATACTCAACATGAGTTAAAAAGTAAAACTCAAAGACCGCAAATCGTGATTTTAGCCATTTTTGTAATGCGCTGAAATGTATCCAATGACTTAAAATGTTTCGTCAGGTGCTTTTAATCAATTTAATCAACTTATGAAGTTTCCAGAGGTGGAAGATATGGCCGATGGATAAATAGATTTTAACCAGTTTTTTTCCCACCGATGCATTCTTCAAGTTCACCTAATTTAGTGATGTCCAAAGCCGCCATCTTGTTTTACAGCTTAAATTTATTTGGACTCACAGATGAAGTATTTGGGACAGGCTATGATTTTTTTTTTACTCATGATAATACAGTCATAATATATCCAGAATGAAGTTGTAATTTCAGTAGAAGGAATAAAGAAGTATTTTGTGTATTTATCCTGTAAATATTATTATATTCCCAGAAATAAACTAATACCGATTAAAATAACAGCCACTTTTTGAAAACATTGTCATTTCTAATATCCTTTTTTATAACAGAAAAAATATAAAAAACAATGTTATTTTTAATTTATATCGCTCAGCCCTAGTGCAAGCCAACATTTTAAAAACAAAGCCCCAACATGTAAGAAAAACCCGTAAAAAAAAGTCAGTTTCCTCTCTTTCTTCGTTGGTTGTTAGGAGGTTAAATGAACACCATGCTGGTCAGTATCAGCTCAGAATAATCCACCACCAGAAAAAAAACAACAAAAAAACAGCTTCTCTGCAGCCGCTGCATGCCTGTCAAACCACGCTCACACAGGTCAACGCTAACTCTGGCCGGTCTCCCAGCCTCACCTTCTGGTACCGGGCCATTTGACCGGAGTCCATGTTCAGCAGGATGCCGTCGGGCCGCGAGGCGGAGCGGTACAGAACCACCGGTACGGGCTGCAGGAGAGGACTCAAACAGTGAGTCGACCCAGCAGAGCCACGCTTTTAAAGACGCCTAAATCTCATCACACACACCTGACAGGAGCATGTACGAGAATGCGTGTCTGTATTAATAAAACAGATTCCCTCGTTTTTTTTTTCCCTCCCCGTGTCTGGTTACTCTGAGCTTCTCTCCCATCTCGGCGCGTGAAAGGAAAGAACTCATTCATTCATTTTTAATCATCTCCCTGTCGCTTCTACAAAGGAGGCAAAGCAGAACTAAACCCGAGATGGAGAGACAGGGAAAAACGGTCGCCACAATTTGTAAGCTATTTCAAACCAATTTGAACATTAAAACATGTTTTATAGCTAAATTTTTCATATTCAGGAGTAAATGTCAACTTTCCTTCTGCTTTCCAGATAACCTTATTTTCTAACTGTTTCACATACAGTTATCCAGGAAGTGAGTTAGCAAGAATAGAAAACAAATTCAGATTGTTTTCAGAGAAAAGACTGAAGATAAAGAAGAAATTAGCCATCAACAGAGTGATTCACTTTAGATTTTTTCCTCATTATCGGATTTACTTTCAATCATCGGGTAGGATCATGACACATGATCAATAGCAACATGTAGTAAAAACGTTTGATAGAATATTCAATAATTTTCACTCTGATCCAGAAAGAGGAAAAATTTTTGCTTTAGAGAACTTTCAAGCAACTAAAACAAATCTGAAGTAAATTTTACATTTAATTTTCCTTTGGCATTATGATTAAATATTGTGTATTGAATTGAGTAATAATCCTCTCGATTCCATCTTTATTAAATTAAAAAGCTAATTTTCCAAAAGATTTGTTGTTTTTACTCACATATTTTTGTAGCAAAATTAAATCCTGCACCAACAACCCTGGACAAGATTTAACAAAAAGAACATATCTAAACTAATTTTAGTTTCGGTACAGCAATTTCAAACCAAACAAGACCAAAAATGTTTTTAAGAAGAGTTGATTAAAAGTGATGGATGTTACAGTATTTGGGAATGTTGAGACTGAAAATTAGGAAAATCTTTCTCCAGCTTTGGGAAAATGTCTCTGGCTCCATTAAAGGACCGGGACCAGTGAAAAGTCTCACCTCGTGTGGGGTGCGGTCCTGCTTTTTGCTGCGAGTCGTCGGCTCTTTGTGGTCTTTGCCGATGTGCACCATCTGCCCTTTGGTGCTCTTCCTGACCAGGTGTCTACGCACGCCGGGAACATCCTCAAATCGATGACCTGGGGAAACAAAATGACAAAAACTTTGATTAGGGTCTGAAAAAACTTGATAGTTTTTACAATAATTTCACTAAAAAGCAGAATACTTGATTCCCTGGACATCCTCGCTGGTTGCTGCAGCCTTGCACCTTTAAACCAAATCTCTGCCCACCTGGTCAAAGGCCTCCTGGCCTTTTTGTTTCTACAGTCCCTCAGCAGGGAGTAGAGTTACCTACGCTGGCAGCACACCAGGCATTGAACAGCAGAGAAAGGACAGTTCCATTGGATAACTCGGACAAAAACAGAAAATAGAAACTATTCTGAACTCAAACATTGGTAGACCTGCTCACAATTATGGCCGATTTGTTCCAATTGTAGCAATCAATAAAAGAAAACATGGTTGCATTAACAGCAAACAAGCATTAGGTTATTGCTGCACAAATTAACCCGAGATGACTAGATGGAGATAACATTTAAGGTGTAAGAAAATGGGAGGAAAAAACAGCCTCTCTCAATCAGTTTATGGTGCCAAAGTTGACTAGATTGTACAAGACTCAATTTTTAGAAACCAAACCTGATGATTTGGGTTTCTAAACCCAAATCATCAAGCAAGGATTTAAATTGAAATTTATATCCTTGCTTAAATCAAACAAGGATTTAAGCTTCCTTGCTTGATTTAAGCAAGGAAGCTTAAATCAAGCTTCCTTGCTAAGTAACCAAGGAACCGTTTATTTTCCTTGGTTACTTAGCAAGGAAGTTTAAATAAAGCTTCCTTGCTAAGTAACCAAGGAACCGTTTACTTTCCTTGGTTACTTAATAAGGAACCAAACTTTGGTTCTTTGGTTCCTTATTATGGAACTGGCTTATTATTATGGGAGAGGGTTATGGACACTAAAAGAAAAAAATTTAATTAAAATCTTACTTTTTTCAGAATTCTTACTCTAATCTTCTGATATCAAAAGTCAGAAATCTGATTTTTTTTAAAAATCTCAGAATTCTGAAAAAAAGAAGAAAATTAGGAAAAAAGATCAATTTCAGTTTGTTTATTTTTATTTCTTTGCACTTCTTACTGTTTAATTTCTATTTTTGTTTAAATTATTCTGCTTTGCATTTCAAACATTGTAATCTTTTCCTGAAAAACAAAGTGGTAATCGTTTTTTTTATTACTATTATTATTATTATTATTATTATTATGATGCACAGGCCGACTCATCTTTTCTTCTTAAGAAACTGGCATTATGATAGACACAGGATGTTTTGTAAAATGCACTTCCTTGGGAATCAATGAGGCAAAGAAAGAATGAAAAAAAAAAACTCTTACAGCAACATTTTAACAAAATTGACTTACAGACATGTGAACTTGTTACAGAAAAGTTTTTAATGTTCGACATCAAAGTGTTGACTCATAAATATCAAACAGTCCTAAATAGAGACATAAAAATACTTTAATCTCTGCCTTGTTCGCACAAATCCCTCCTCTGCAATATTCAGGTTTTATCCAGAAGTTGCTCCATGATGTCTGCAGGTTGAATCAAAGTAAAAAAAAAAATAAAAAAAAGTTTCCAGACTCCCTCCACCCTCAACATCAGAAAGCATCAAGAAGAGGTGTTAATTTGCTGGAGTTGAACAGAAGTAATTCCTGTTGTTGAGCAGCAGCCAGAGACAAAGACTCTTTCCCAGGATGATTTATGGGAGCGGATAAAAGAAGACATAATGAAGAAAGTTTAATGAAGCGGTTTGCACGCTCAGCTCGTCATCTCAAAGCCGCAAAAAGGACTAATTATCAAACCCGCACTTAATTTGGCCTTCACGTCGACTTAGCGTGTTTCGCTCAGAGGTCAGAAGCTGAGGTCCAGGTTTCCCCATTAGCCTCCATGTTGGATCAGGCTTAAATCCTGAGGGCCTCAGCTGACGGCAGGAACGCCTAATTTAATAACGAAGGCCTGTTTCTAAATAGACCCCTCGGCTGAGGGGTCGGCTTCTTGACGTAAATCACCTTGGCCCCACGACCGATATGGAGGGGTCCACGCAGCAGCGAGGCAGGGAACAGAACAAGGTTTCTGGAGGAATCTGAGGATCTCCTAAGCCAGGATTTGATTACACCACTGATGGAGGAATGAAAGTGCATCAAAGAAAACGAGCTGGCACTGATTTAAACACTCTGACAAATGTAGTCCCAGGTATTAAAAAGCTTGCACCATGACGCACAAATACCGGTTAGACGATACTAAAGCAAGAGAACGCAGGAGTTTTCTGCAGGATCAAGACGTACCAACATGCGTCAGTGTAATTAATCCACAATAAAAGGATAACTTTCATTTTAATCTTTCAATAAATCAAATATTCATAATGTTTTAGCATAAATCACTTTTCGTTACACAAAAACAAAATCTTACCAAGTACTTTTTATTCATTTCTATTGTAAATATCTCATTATGTTCGAAATAAGACAAAACTAACCAAACCAAATGACACTTGGTGAAACATCCATAAAAATTCCTTCATATGCATTACAGGTATCATGTGAGTTCTATGCATATCCCTTTAGATAAAGTATTATCAAATCTTTTCTAGTTGCTGAACTTGAGAAAATTCTGCCTTTCAACTAATTGCGTGATTACTCACTCTTGATGCCATCCAGGTCGGCAGAGGCCAGCGTCAGAGCTTCGCTCTCATCCGTGGGGATGCGCTGGTACTTGGCTTGCTCGGCGCCCGTCATGTTGCCCGTCCGTCGGCGCTCCTGCAGGTCGTAGCTACGGCTGGCGGAAGAGACCCGAGGCAGAGGAGGGTTTTCAGGTGAAGCCGAACGGGAAGCGGGGCTCGGGGAGCTGGGCGAGTCAGGTTTACTGCAGGAAGGGGGAGAAAACGTGGAAATTTGAGATGTTTTTCTAAAGATATTTTACAAATACATAAATATGCTCACTAACTCACTGCCTGGAAGTTACTTCAGCAAGTATGCATATTTAATCAAATCAAACTACATCTTAGCTTAGGTTGCAGCGAAACGGAGGAAAGCTTTTTACAACGTAATCCAGGCTGAGAATAAAACCTCGTCAAGTGGAAAAAGTGTGTGTCATGAGGCGGAGTCGACTGTAGAGACAGGTGATTTATAGGCCAATGAGAACAGGATTGCTCTGGTCCATCAGATGATGCCCAGCAAGCCCACTGCATGCCTGAGTCATGGTAACGTACAGCAAGTACCTCAGAGTCCAAGGTGAGGAATAACCTGAGAAATCTCTGCTGGAACATTTTCACCAGGTGATTTTTATTTGTTTATTTTATTCATTAAACTCTTGAGTTCTTCTGCTTTTACACTTCTGCATACTTTGTGTTATTTCAGCCGTTTAACTTTTACCAAATTCTCCTCATTCAGAACATTACGGCTGTGTCTTCTGGTATTGACATCTTCTGCAGCGTATGAAATATAACATTTTTTGTAACCATTGTAATGAATGGAACATCCCATAATTTCTGAAAAATTGTGTTCTCTTTCACAGCTAAATACTTCCACATAATTCCATTCAAACTCTAAAATGTATGCGTATCCTTTAACTACTTCTGTTTATTTCTGCTTTTTTGCATCTTTTACAGATTTTATAAAATCACTCTTCAAGATTTTGCTGGTATTATTCTCATGGATGTCAAACAAACAGAAGTAGTGTGTAGTTTTCTCGTCTGGGAGTGAGAACGCAGCCTGTTGAATCTGACAGGTAGCCAATCAGAAAGCATGGATTCCACTCCGGGCTTTCTCAGGTGAAAGCATGGAGAGAAATCCCAAACAGCTGACACGGGGCAGTGGACATCGGAGATGATATGTGGAAACAACATGACTGTTTATTCAACATTTCGTGCAAAGAATATCCACAAAAATGAGAAGGAGAGAAGTTGGAGCGAATTTTCTACCGCAGTTGATAAACCCGGTAATTTTTCAGCTGTTCATCGTTAACATGACTGATACTATTAAATTAATTACCAATATAAATATTCTATGTCTGTTTGCTCCTGGGATGTGTGTTTCTTTTAGTGATGTTTGTAGGAAGCAATGAGCATGCCCAGTTGGAAGGAGATACCAGCCACTCTGCAGCCAAAGGCTAAGGGTCAAAGTTTATGACTGTGAGTTGATCAGTTGCTACAGAAGGAAGTAAACAGAAACTCTGAAGTTTGCATTCTTCACTGCGGCAGCCCATAGGTGCAACACGCCTCTGACTCAAGAGAACAGAAGAAGCAGCAACGCTATGTAATTAACTCAAGATAATCAGATAAGCTATGTAACTAAGGACTGCCCTGAGAAAATAAAAAGAGAGGGTGAGGCAGAGCATGCTTCAGAACGGGCAGGAGATTGTAATTGAAGCAAGTTCCTGTCCTTTCTCCTTGCGCAAGTAAATCTAAAAACTCACTTGCCTCTCTCTTCGTGTTTGAGAATGTTTAGGATTATTTGATTCAGATTTCAGATCCTCTGAAAAATGTTTTTAGTCATGAACCATAGTCTTATTAGGGAATAAAACGACACTCACTCGAAGATGGATGCATCTTTGGCTTCTGCTCTCAGAGGAGACTGGGGAAAAATGTTCAGGTCTCGGGTCGAGTTGCCACATCTTGACATTTGGTCTTCATCCGATAAGAAAAACTAGGGGAAACAAAAGGCATATGTTTTTGGGTTTTTTTTAAACAAAGCAGGCTTCGCTTTAGGGGCTTCTACTCAATTTGGTTTAGCCTTAAGAAAATTTTAAAATCATCTTTATATTGATTTAAAATTGAATATAATATAGATAAATATAAATAATATTTAAAAATCCAATTTAAAGTCTAATCTGAATGACTGAAGTATAAACTGAATCAGTTTTTTATTATTTTTCCCTTAAATAAAATTTTATCATCTTCCATCAAAGTTTGTAAAGTGCTTAAACAAAAAAAACAAAGTGCTATAATCAAAAAACTAAATAAAAATAGTACTAAATACGATCGATAAGTAAAACATGTTTTATATTATTTTATATTGTTGTATAATAAAAAATAAGCAATGAAGTCAGAAAACAAAGTTATGATTCAAAATAGTTAGTACAACAGATTATTAGGACCGCACTAAAAAAAAAAAAATTACTAAAATAGTCATATCACTATTGCAGTTTTGCAACTATTTTAATAATATGACTTTATTCTCATAATATTTACTTTATTCTCAAAATGTTATGACCTTATTCTTTTATCATCTCAACTTTAGTCTTGTAGTACTATGACTGCATACTTATATTTTTATTTTTCTAGTATGGCTTTAATAGTCCGTTGTGCAAATCCTTTGGTTTGTGTAAACTAATTTAATTTTCTTGAAGATTTGTGCATCAATGCTACTTCATGCGCACCTGCTTAAAAAAGGTTCAGGTAATTATAATAAGGACGTAATAAAATATATTTGTAATAAATATCCTGTGAATAAATAATATGAGCAGTACCTCTACATCTCTGGGTTTCTCAGACTCCGATAGAACAGAATTGGCCTCTATGCTCTCTTCCTCCTCTTCCTCTTCATCCTCCCCTTCCTCTATTGGGCCACTAGAGGGCGCACGGCTGCTTTTATGATCCTTGTCCTTTTTCCTTTTCTTGCCACTTTTCTTCCTTCGTCCCTCAGTAGGCAATTTGGACAGAGGTCGGTGGATGTGACGAGAGTAATGACGGTGGTCTGCGCAAGGAAAGAAAAAATGTTTTAAAAAAATCAGAAAGTGAAGGTGAACTAGGAAAAAAAAAAAAAACAGCAAAACTGACCACACAGAACCACTGCTGTACTCAGAAATGAGAGTTTTCACTTTCACCAACTGGCATGAAGATGGCATCTTATAGACTTAAATAAAAATTTTCATACTTCAAACTTTAGACTGAAAAAGTGCAACAGAAAATGCCTCATTTTAAGTTTTTTAATGTAAACCATTTCATTTTTTTTATACTTCAAAAGAAAAGTTTTGATACTTCAAAGTTGAGACTAAAAGGGATTTTTGAATCATGTTGCATTTTTAGTGATAAAAAGAACTGAATTGTTTCTTCATATCATTATTTTCTTTCATATGTTTTAGAAAAATTTACCGGGGAATAATTATTACTTGGGGAGCAATATTTAACAGTTTTAATGTTTGACAGAATAAACAGAGCCAAACTGAACGCTCTTTGTTCTTACATTCGATGTCCTCCTCATGGTAGGAGTGAAGCAGCTCGTCTGGTACTGAGGCCGCAGGGCGGAGAATGTGCTGGAAGCGTTGAACGCCCAAAGCTTTGTTCAGGTCGCCCTCATCTTCCTCTTCCCCCCGGTGTTGGTGACCGTGAAGCGAAGAGGCTGCAGAGGCCTCTGGCTGCAAACAAACAAAGCAGAAAATATGTAAATAAACCCATAACACAAAGGAGTTTGGATAGATTTTTTTTTTTAAAGAACATAAACAAGGTCAAGGATGCAGAAGTATGTAGAAATGCACAGAAACAGTCTTCAGTCAGAGGCCTCTAAAGATCTGTCGCCCCTAAAGCGAAGCCTGACTGTTACAAGAGACCCTTCATACCCATCCAAAACAAGAATTTGATTCTTGAATACTTTATTATTCAAAAAACTTAATTTTCTTTTAGGATAAATTAAGTATTTTGAATTGGATTTGATCCCCAGACTGTTCAGCTCAACAAGATAGAAAATAATCTCATTTAACTAGCTTTGTATACTTTGATATTAAAAAGTAGACTAATAATTATATACATGTTCCTTTGTTTTATATTTACCATTTGTATTGATTGTATTTATCAAATTTGTGTAGTCATGTCCTTTTAACCTTGTTTGTATAAGGTTTGCTTTTAGCTGGACAAGTTACTCATCATCCAGGGACAACAGATGAAAAACAGCTTTTTGGCTAATTCGTGTGCATTTACAAAAGTTTTTATGTGTAATGCCCCAAGCAAATGAATGACAATATTTTTAAATTTGCACCACAACATTCAATTTTGATCACCGAAACAATTTTACAAACATTTAGAGGACCTAATCACTGTGACAAGATATTGAATAGTATTTTTAAATATTTTAATAGTTTGTTAATGGGTTTTATCAAATTCTGGCACAAACGACCCTTTATAAGCGTTAATGAACTTGATATGACCCAAGATTATGTGCTTCACTCTTTCTCAAACTCTAGAGGGCTCTGTAGTCCTGTAAATCATCCCTTACGTCATATGATCAACCCTCACATGCCTGGGATCTCAAATATGAGCTTTAAACCGGAAACAGAGGCCACATGCTTCGACTGGTTACACTCGTTTCCATGCTGCGGTGTGACGTTTGTTTGCCCCCCACGCAGCCACTCCGGTGGGATGTTACGACACAGGTTTATCGACTCCAGCAGCAGAGGATCACGCATAAGCAGCGTCGCCATGGCAACTCTGGAGGTGCGCAAAGACCTTGCGGCAAAACGTAGGAGTCAAAAGTCACCTAATGCTACGTGATAAACTCCAGGTAATCTCAGGAATCTGACTCAAATTCCTGAGATTAGCTGGAGTT